>WHYT01013315.1:0-73987 GCA_009806455.1 Tetrax tetrax
TTTTTGCTATTTATTTTTTTTTTTTTTTTTTTTTTTCTTTCTTTGAGAGAAGAATGGGCACCTTCAACATTTCTGGCCCTAGGAAGCACACCTAGCAGGTACTACTAGGAAGCACATAACAGAAGCACGTGTCTTTCGGTGTTTAGCAGTACAGGTAAATCTTAAAAGAAAGCTTAATAATGCTGAATAGAAATCTAGAAATGATGGCCGAAACATCTCCAAAATATCCTGTGAAACTTCTTGGGAAAAGTCTCAATGCAGTTATGAGAGACGTATCATAACTCCGTGT
The DNA here is from genome assembly GCA_009806455.1 of Tetrax tetrax. Lineage (NCBI taxonomy): Eukaryota > Metazoa > Chordata > Aves > Otidiformes > Otididae > Tetrax > Tetrax tetrax. Next base: position 290 of record WHYT01013315.1, read on the forward strand.
TGAATTAAAACAACTTATTAATAATAGAAGTTTCTGTTTTCACTGTGTTCACATTTCTAGAGTTTCTTAAGTACTGTAAATATGTTTATTTACTGAAAAATAGAGTTCTTCATTTGCACGCTTTTCTTCTAGGCAGACATTAATGTCTGTGTGAAAAAGGGCAAGATTATGATTCTTAACAGTGTTACTGCAAGTTATACTTATTAGTAAAGTTGTCTAGTTTTAGGCTATACAGATATTAAATACTAAAAATTTTGAAAATTCCATTAATCTGCACTTTCAAAAAAAAATGCTCTTCTGTATGTTGAGTCTAAGATTGGAATATTTTTACAGGATACCTGAGTGTGAACTCTTCTTGCAGAATTACGCAGGGCTTTGTGCCTATATATCGTATTTATCCTCTACTGTAATAGTCTTTAGATACTTTAGATATAAAGATATATTACAGATTAACAGAACCAGTTGTAACTTTAGTTCGCAGTGAAGTATGAATCACAAAGTCAACATTTTAAAATATTAAGGTACGGCATAAATTAGGTGGTTCATCTAGGGGGGAGGGTTAGAGTGATTTAATGCCTGAATGAAATCTTTGTTTCCTTTGAAAAATGTATTTTCTCTTGTAGTCTATATTGTTCTTAAGGTTATGTAAAAGGAATGCAATCAAAAGCAATCGCTAGCCTTGCTGCACTAATGAAATGCACTGCGTGTCTACATTATGCAGCTTTATAACTATCTGTATGGTTTACAGTTAAAACAGACAAGTTATCAGCAATTTGGTGTTACAGGCCCTGAAACATGTGCTTGATCAGGTTTTGGTATTGGATCACTTTTACGACTCTCTTCGAAGTTTGAGACTTTTTTTTTTTTTTTTTTAGTAACTGGGGAAAGGTAGAATTTATCTCAACTAGATATTGTGTACTAGAAGGTAAGATATATGTGCCTTGAATTTTAGGAATTGGCATTTTCCCCAATACCCTTTGAATTGCTTGGTTTAAGGGATCTGTTCAGTGACTGGTACTGTTAATAATTTTGACATACATAAAGTGGTACTTAATTTGGGCAGTATTATTTGTGGCTTTTAGTAGCATTCTCTGTTGAATGTGATGAAAATACATGCAGGTGTATTAAACAGTACTTAATTATCCATACGTAATGATGTTCTTTGAGGAATGGAAATAACTGATAGAACCTTTCCTTCTACCTGAGGGTCATTTAAAAAAAGGAGAGAGGAATAGAAAATATTGAAAAGAGACCTAAGAACTAACTAAACTAAAGAGAACTAACTAAACTGAAGAGAACTAACTCCCAGTGAGCATGGGAGAAATTCTGTTTTTTTCTGGACACATGGGGGAGTTGTGGGAAGGCATTTATGAGCTCTCAGGATCTGAAAGATTTAGTTTGCATCCTTGCTGTGAATTGAGAAGAATACTAGCCTTTATTAACATGGCACTCAGCCTCCAGCATTTATCTGGAGTTTAAAATAAAAACATTACGGATTTTATATGGCTGGATGACACAGTGTCTGGTAAAGGCAGCTGGCGGGTGATTGTTTCAGAAATGTCCACAGTAATTAAAAGTAAATAAAATCAGATGTTTATGTAGTAACTCTGAAATACCATTGCCCAAAAGCCTAAGATTGCAGTTTATTTTTGCTTTTAAGAAATATCTAGATGTTCTGTTACTCAGGATGGCAGAGCCACTGTAATGAGTTACTGCTGTCTGGTGATCCTGCCCTGGCCATGCATTCCAGCCTCTCCTCCTTCACCGCCTCTTGTGTTTCATAGCGTGAGGAGCCAATCGACTTGCTAATTGAAACAAAAGAAATCAATCATTTCCTGCCAGACATGTAACTTCCATTGGTTTATTGTGCAGACACAAGCCTGGTGGGGAGGAAGAGGGTTTTTAAAAAAAAAAAAAAAAAAAAACCAACACCAGACATCTGTACTTCTTACACTGGTGGTGCTGTACTGTTTAACTGTGCCCTGAATGTGAGTTTTCAGTGAAGGGAAATGATGCTGACTTGACTTTTTGGTTACATGGGGTTTTTTTTCACCAAAAAGCGGGACCTACCTTTCTGCTGGCAGCTATGAAACTAGAGCCTGAATAAATTCTTCAGTGAAATTCAAGTCGGGAGGTGCATGGTAGGATTACTTACTGACTTTCAATATACTTAAGCACCAAAGTGCTAAATCTGAATGCTCTGTACACTCTCTAATGTCCCATGCAAAGGGAATTTTTTTTTTAAGAGAAATAACTCTACATTGAATACAGCTTGAGATACAACTTGCTTTGATTATCTTAGTTAAAGTTTGAATAACAATTCTGTTGGAGGTATTTATCGCACCCTGGCATTTCAAATCTGCAAATCACCGATGACTCTTGCAGCGAAAAGCATTGTCCGGTAAGTTAGCCTGGCTGCTGAACGGGTACTGATAGTCTGTTAAGTTGTATTCTGTGCTGTCTTTTCCACCACCAAACTTGAGTTGTGTCTGAACCGTTTGCCTTTGAATGCAAGCCTTAATCTCAGTGGTTTAATATAAATTTCACCTTTTAGAGCAGTGCACGCTTGATTTACCCTTTTATAGGTAGTTAAATGTTGTCAACTTTACCAGGATATGTATCACCTTAAGAGGTCTTTACATTTACACTGGTACTTTCAGTACTGTTCTATTACCATCTTCTTTATCTACATGAAGTTAGCTTCCATAAGGATTTCCTCCATCATCTTCCCAGATCCTGGGGTTAGTCTGACCAGCCTGTAGATCTCCAGGCCCTCCTCCTTGAAGACAGGGGTGACATTGGTCTTTCAGTTGTCAAGCACCCCCTTCCATCACCGTAACCTTTCAAAAAGATGATAGAAAGCCTTGAAATGGCACAGCCAGCCTCCTCAGCACTCTTGGATGCGTCCTGTCTGACCTGTGGCTTAAGGGCTCCCTAGCTCATTTCCTCTGCTGCTGGTACTGCTTCACTGCCACAGACTTGGGAAGGTTGTGTCTAGGGGGGGAAATGTCTTTATAGTCTTCTCTGGAAAATAACCATGATGAATGAACAAACACAACACAAGAAACAATTTATATTTATAGCTGCTCAAGGTGTGCCAGGAGGTTTATAGCTGAAATCCTATGGGAGATACGTTTTGCCCTTTGCATAAACTTAGAAGGAGAGAATGTGTGCCTCCGACTCCCTGTCTGTTCAGTGGGAATTGTGTCTGTTCAGAATGGCAGCTGTAGATACTTTCTTTACAACTCTCTAGGGATGCTGAAGAGCTGTAGAACTTCATACACAGAAATCTTTCACAGGAACTGTCACCTTGAGACATTTGCGTAAATGTTCTGCCTAATTCTGTTTAAAGTCCTTTCTTGTATTTAGTTCTAAGCCCATGAGAATAAAGCTTCGTTCCTGGAGGGGTTTTGTCAAAGGAAATGCCGCATCTAGTTTAGCAAGTCTTTAGAATCCGGTCAGGTTCAAAAGCCATCCTGTTGTCGCTCTCGGATATCTGTGTCCCGAAGGGTTCCTGTCTGCTAGCTTAGCATTTGGACAAAGTATAACGTTGGCTTATTCCACTAGGTTGCCTGGAAAGGCATCGTCCCGTCTTTGGATGTTTGGTTGATGGCAACGTGATACCTGAAATTTGTAGAGCAGCTCCCTTAAGCTGTATCTAGATGCTCGTGGTTCAGTGTTGCTTACTGCAGGCTTCCTGATCGTCTCCTTATTTGAAAAGCTCTTTGTCTCACAGTCTCTGTTTAAAAAACCTAACAAACTAGTTTTTCAATGACAACAAAATAACCACGGTGGTTTGTCACAAAGGTTGAGATCTGTGTGCGTGCTATTGTAATGGTTTCTTGGGGTGCCACTACTCTCAGATTCTGTGATAGACTTCTTCCTTTTTGATGCAGAATCTTCTAATTACAAAAACTGGAGCTAGCAGTTTTATCTGCCTCATGCACCTTAGTGAAGTCTTCTTTCCGGTTAATAAACTCTTGCCATGGGATCCCGTAAATTATGTTACCAAGGTTGAGTTACTCATTAATTACCTTTGTGAGGAAGATAATAACTTCAGATACGCAGCTGGTTTTATTAGAAGGCGATTGTGTATCAGTTGTGGACTTTGAACGCTGTAGCAATGTTCGTGTTCTGGAAGTGAAAGTAAACGTTCTTTTTGAAGCCTTGATTTCAACCCTGTCTGAAGTCTCTTTTTAGAAAAGCTACTTTGGTTTAGCAAGAGGAGAGCAGCAAGAGTGTTTGTGTTAAGTGTTCACTATAAGAGTACTTAAAATGTACGGGAGTTTTTTAAGTTTTGGAGAAAGGGAAAAAAATAGCATTGTTTTCCTGTGTGATCATAGAAAGTGTATACATTTTGGTTAAGCAAAAGGGGTTTTGCTTAAAACTTGCTCTGCTTTTGTTTAGCACAGAGAACAGTTACAGGCTTTTAGATGTCAGTAGCCTTTTGTTGCTTTCGCTGTCTTGTCACAGTAGTTAGCACTTAAAAACTATTCTTTGTGACTCGCTTGAATGCAGTCTCTCAGCTTTCCACATGGTCATGAGACTTGGATCAGCTGCAAAGCGTTATTGGGTCTTCAGTAAGTTGTTATGCTTTAAAACTTTTTTCCTAGGTGCCTGAGGTTCGAAGAGTACCTTGCAATACTGAAGAAAGAATGGCCTGTAATGTGTTATTGGAAGCTTCCTACCACAGAAAAGTTGAAGATCATTTAATTTGTTAAATAGTCTTGGGATTATGGAGCACAGAAGTTCACATTTTCTGCAGCGTACAAACTCCTTAGTTTTGATCAAATTTTTAAAATGAATTATTAGTTCTAGATTAGGCTCATTTTAAAAGTAAACCTTTAGCTAAGTTATAGCTTATATCCATTAATTTTGAAGCTTTTCTTTAACGTTGACACTTTTGGGTTGTATACTTGGAATTGGAAAGCATGAACCTGTAGTCAGGCTAACATATGTATGTGCATTAGTTTGATACAACAAGTGGACTCAGGCTAATCTTGTTAGGGTTATAGAAGTTCTTGGGTCATAGGAGGTGTTTCTGCTTCATTCTGTGGGGTTACGTTGGAAGAGAAACATCAGACAGGGACAACATCCTTCCTCCTCAAAATTCCTCATGCAGGTTGCTGAGTTGGGTTTGTCCTGTGTCTTGGATTGAAATTCATGTAGACTTGCTTAAATCACAAATTTTGTAAATGTTTAAGAGACCAAAGAGGCTTGTGGGAAGCTGGATGAGAATGGACTTGTATTTTGAAACTAAGAGTGAAGGAAATTAGAATAAGTTTTGTTACTGGACTGTGTTTGCAGTCAATGATGAAGACTCAACATTTGCAGAAGCCTGCCGTACTGTGAGGAAATTTGAATGCAGTTTATCTGCAGTATATCATTACTGAATTTTAGGAAGCTGTGGCAGTAGCATCTTGTGCACGTTGCTGCTAAATCAAGTGATGCATTTGGAAGGATTAATTTACTTAGTCGTCTTTTGTGTTTCTTATTGAGTTTATTGGCAATCGGACTTTCTACTCCCTTGAATAGAAACAGAGGCACTGAGAAATTTATGGTATTAATTTAAGGAAGACCTCATGATGATAAATACAAGGAAAGGTAAATTTGTATTTTTGCTTACAAAACTGTATTCTTAGTAGAATAACAGATTTTTTTGTTTGTTTGTTTTCTTTGTGAAAATGTAATGCCACTGAGGCAAAGCTTTGGGATATGTGTCTTTCATTGGGCTTCTCCGGACTTTGTCAGTGTTGATATCTGAAGAAACCTATTGCATAACATCTCTGAGAATTCTCACATTTAGCTTTGTCTGAGGTTAAACTGATTGAGATATTCTGCATTTTATTACAGAATTAAGAATTCTGAAGAAAATTGGAGATTTGACTTTGTATTTGCTCTCTGAAATGCTGCACTTTGATATTTCTCCAGTAAAAATGGTTATAGCCCATGTCAGGTTCTTGAAAAATCAAGCACAAACCGAATAATTTGTTCCCTTTGTTAAGGAGGCTTTGAAGCTAGATGAGGAGCAAGGAGCAAACACTTGCATACACAGAATTAAGTGGGAGCAACATAGGGTGAAAAAAGTAACGAAACAGAACAGAAAAAGGGGGAGGAGAGAGAGTTTATACACCCTTGAAACAGAAACTACTGCGCAAGGTTGTACCATTGATTGTGGTTGCTCAGCCTTTACAACGTAGTAATAAGAACTATGAAATGCAGTTCCTGTGATATGGAAACAAATCTTACATCATCATCCTTCATGAGGATATCTTTGAAGAGCACCAATTTCACCAATTCAATCTGGAGCTGGAAAACCAGCAACTTGCATGTTTTGTATTCTGTTTTCCTGTTTTAGTGTACCTGAGATTGGGTTTGTGTACCACGGCTTTCAATAGACAAATCAGGTTTTACGTCACGTTTGTATCTTTGTGAATGAAGTGGTTGACAGTTAAATTTGTCCTTTTTGTGAAAGGTGATGTGTTACAGCTCGTAAAAACGGTGTCAATATGTTTACTGCACTTGGTTTATATTTGTATCATCACATTGCATCTCAGTGAACTAGAAAGACAGAGCCAACTTGTTTCAGTAAAAGCCAAATAATTCAGTGAAACACCTTCTAAAGTTTTGGAATATGCTTTATCAAAGGTGTTGTGTAGGGATGAACTTGGATGGAATTTTTTACTGGACATGTTCAGCCAGTACTGAAACATTGCTCCTACAAATCTATTGCCAAACATTGCTGTCGCAGGCTGCTTAAAAGAAAATTTGACTCTTTGCATAATAAAACTGCGGGAGATGGTGCTTACCTTTGAATTATTTGATACACAGAGTAGTTTCTGTAGTGAACAGTTGTGTTCTCCAGAAACAGTTGCTTACATGGAGTCATGAGAGAAAAGAACCGATTGTAAGCTTGTTGGGTAGCACCTATCAAAGAATACTGCAAGGCTTTGTTTCAACAGGGCAAGTGAGCGCTAGCTACTGATAACAGTTCCGTATCGAAACGCGCAGTTACTCCTTGGACATTGGAAAGCTACGTCACTTAATATCTTTAATTCTTTGGCTGCAGCACTTAGTGCATCAAGAAACATGACATAATTGCGTCGTGTATAATCTGTCTTTGAAACCAGAACCACTGAAACTATCTCACTCTTGACTGTAGATTCTAGATACAGATATCTTAAGTTAATTCCTTATAATAGGGTATTTTAAATAGAAACTGTTTAAAAATTGGTTTTTTTCAATGTATATGTAAAAGATACTATGTGTACTACTTCCATTGCAAAGACAGGGTGGTTTGCAACACAAGTGGTGATGGTTTAGTTTGGTTTTTTTTCTATTTCTCCACATTATTTTCTACTATTGGAACTTGTAACTGTCTTTTTTTTTTCTGGCCCCCGATAACAGCTGCTGAACCAGTTCCACTTAATAATTCCTTCCACAACATCTGTGTTTACTTTTGGCAGGTAGATGAAATCCTTTTTCATGCGTAATGTTCTAGTGCTGGTGTTTGGAAGTCCGACCACACTCTTGTGTCAAAGAGTGTCCGTGTTGGTTGTCCAGAGGCAGGGGATGGAGACCTTGGTGGTGGTCAGGATATGAAAAGACACTGCTTGTGAAATACGTGCTGTGAATTTGTTGTGCATACACTTCTGTGGTTGCTTGGGATGTATTAACTAATAAGAAAGTCAATCCTGGCTGGAAACTGTGTAGTTATGTGGAAGGAGTGACCAAAATAGGGATTAACCAAATGTCTGTCTGTAATGGTTATAGTGGCTCCTTGTCTGGAGGAAAATAGTGCTTTAACTTCTTTACTGTTTTGGTTATTATGATTACTGGCCCATTGGCTGTTTGGTAGGCAGGACATGTGACGGATCTGGGCAGCACAAGGGGTTTTCTATCCTGCTACTGACGTACTATTGCTAACCCTGGAGTGAAAAATGCCTACTGTAAATACCAGGCTGATATGGTGGTCCTCTCTATGCACGTTCTAAATCTATGAAGAACTCTCAAACCTCTTGTCGGTTCTGCGTGTCCCTTTCCTCTGTCAAGATGGGAGGACCAAAATGTTGCCCTGTTTTCTGTCATGCACTCTTAATGTGAGTCAGAAATATTACCTTATAGGGGAGTATCCAAACCAGAATGTACTGAATCTGCATCTTTGGAGATACGTCTTTAGTAAAACTTTTTCATGTGGTAGGACATTCCATGTGATACAAAATGTTGTCTTGCTAGGTGGTGTGATTTGCTGTTAATTTTTCCAGATGTTTAGCATGTGGAATTATGAGCAGATACTTCGGTGTCATGAGTGCAGGGTGAAGCTGGAGGTACAGTTCTTCTCGGGAACCAGAATGGTCAGCTGTTGCTGAAAGTTTGGACTTTTCATGTTTGGACCAGGAGTGCGTTTCTGAAATGTCTTTCAAGAATTCCTGTCTACGGTGATGTAGTTTGTATTGTGGAGTAGTGTTGGAGTAAATTAACTATACTTGTTTTGATTGGAATTAAAGTGGAAGATGCCTTCCAAGGTCCACCTAAGGCACTCTAACTGCAAGTGTGTGTTAGTGTACAAGGGAGAAAAAACGAAAGCTAAACTGCATCTAATGTGGAAGTCGGGTTCTCATCAGCAACTGTTTTGCTCCACAGATCTGCTATACCTGTGGGGCTGTAACTTTAGTAATTCCTCAGACATGTTAAACTTTACTTTTTTATTTTATTTTTTTTTTCAGGCCAATATGGAAATCCCCTAAATAAGTACATTAGACATTATGAAGGATTGTCTTACGATGTGGATTTGTTACACCAAAAACACCAGCGTGCCAAAAGAGCAGTATCGCATGAAGATCAGTTCTTGCACCTAGATTTTCATGCTCATGGAAGGTTAGTCATATTTTAAAAGGTATTTGTTTTAAAATTTTTATTTGTACGTGAGTTTTAATTGTACTGTGAAATGTAAATGGTGAAATACAGTCATCAGACTAATGTTAGCTTGAATACACTAAAATGCAGTGCTTACAGTTTCTATGAAGTATTTGCTCTGATGTCCAGTATAAGCATGAAATTGTTGCTTGTAATCACTCATTCAAACTTCTGGTGGTCATTATTCATGCACTTCGAAGCTTAAACAATGGAATCCCATTGGGAACAGAATGGTAGTTGATTCTGAGTTTACAATGCAACTTTGGCATATTTTTTTTACAAAAATTATACCGAACTGCCAGAGGAGATTTAATTGAGGAAAATTAAAATTTCAAGTTGCCTTTGAAACTACAGAATTAGGCCAAAGAAGTTTTCGGTTTCGTGTGTGATGGTGTCATCTGTTTTCTGTGCTGTTGGGGAATTTAGCAGTTATTTGACATGGGAAAGCATAATTGCTGTTACAAAACTTGCTTTGCTTTGCATTTAACACGTGGTTGCAAGATCCAGTGCAAAAGTTAGATGTTTAGTGTGAGCAACGGAAGTATGATTTGTAGGTTTCACTTAGGAAGATCTCTGTACGTTAGAATTGTCTGCTTTTTGTGTAACTGAGGAGAAACAGGAAGGAGGTTGAAGTATTTGTGTCTATATCTTTGTTTCTTTGGCTCTTTCCTTTGCAGCACCACTGTCTTAAATGTATTTTAGGAATATGTAATACCCTTGCTTTTCTAATTATTTCAGTTACAATTTAAGTAATTAGAACTTGATAAATAATTGCTAGCCATATATAGAAACATAAGTTTGACAGAGCAAAGGTAAAACCAGGTCTTCTGAATCTGTGTTTGGAATATTGTTTTCTGAGTAAGCATTCTGCTTCTGTGCCAGCTTGTAATTTCTTCAGGGAATGAAGTGTTGCTACTGGAGATGTATGGTGTAATGACTGAATTTCACTGCGTGCTCCCAAAAGGTTTGCATTAAGGGTTGTATTTGTAACTGCTGTAGAACTGCAACCCAAAACCTGATTTTGAAGTCTTGTCCTTAAAACCACATTTCTGGATGTGTGGGGTTTGGTTTTTGTCCAGGAGATTTTATTATTTAAAGAAGAGTCATATTGCTGCTGTCTCTGCTGTAGCTTCACAGGCAATCTCTAGTCTTTGCTGTTAAATTGTTCTAATAAACAAGACTGCAGAGTGTAATGTTTCAGAGGCTCCTCGTATTGCAGACCTCTCCACTTTTAAATTAAATTTCCAGGAAGGTTGAAGACAGTGAAGTCTAGTTTCGGTCCAGTGCTGCCGCCCTTAAGCTGCAGGCCGATGGTTAATTTAGGCTTCCCAAAGCGTGTACTACTCCATTCCCAGCTTCGTCTTCGTGCTAGCACTAGTAGTCTTAAAACCATGCAAGGAATAGGATCTGGGAACTGATCCAGCTAAAAATTATTTGGCCAAAAAAAAAAAAAAATCAGTATGACTTGAAGGGGTGACGGAGGGAAGATAAGACCATTCTTTCTGGGAGCAGTCAACATTTTGGTCTGCTCGGGCAGGTTCATCTTGTCATTGGTAGAGATCCTGTAATACTCCTCTGTGAAACAGAGCTCTTAGCTTAGCCTGCGCGTTCTCTGTTAAAAAGGTGGGCTGAAAATCCTTATTGTATACAAATGTTAACCGTACCTACGCCACTGGGATCTAAAAAAGATTTCCTCTCATACTTCATGGGTCTTAGTCACACCAGACCTTAGACAAACAGGTTTATAAAAATGTTGATAACAGCTACTGTTACTCATGAAGGAAAGAGTTGATGTTTATATGTGGAATTGATTCTAAATCCTTGTGCTCTGAGGCACAAATCCATCATTAATGGAGGAAGCCGAGTGGAAACTTAAATGTCAAACCAGTCCATAGTTTAGGGTTTTGTTATTTTTCTGTGACGCATCTAACACTTCCTGCCAAAGAGAAGGCAGTTGACAGGCTGTAAATTTAATCCACAAATTCCTGTTAATTGGTCTGAGAGTGTTCTTACAAAATAGTTTCGTTTTTCTTTAAATATGTATTAGGAAGGATCAAGTGAATTGTGTTCTACTTCATACAGTCTGTTTAGTAGCTTTGAAGGTGTGTAGCGGCTTGGAAAACCGTAAATAGGATTACCTTTTTGTAGCTGCAGCTAGTTTATTGTGAATAACTGTTTATAAGCAATGTATGTCAATGCAGAGAATGACAACATTAAAAACTTTCTATCAAATATTCTAGTTACTTTGTGCTAAGGTAGGAAATAAATATTTTCCAAAACACTGAAACTGTTTCACTTTGGCCAGTGGACTCTTAACATGCTGTTTTATTTAAATACAGGTGGTGAAACTTAAAGTCAATGTAAGGTATGAGATTCTGAAAATTTAAACCTGATTTTTTTTGAATGGCCTTACCCCAAATGGTTAGTTAAGTCTTTGAGCGTAGCGGTTTATTGGCATACAGCTGCCCAACTTGCATCTCCTTAACTTAATAAAGATGCTAAACAGCTGCTACTTACGGGTCCTGAAACGATAGTCTACTGTTTTGAGCTGGCCTCTGATGAAATGGCTGTTTTCTGTAGCCAGGAACCAGTGGAAAAGCTGCCGTAACGTTTACTGCCGTTCACTAGCCGGACCACGGCAGTTCTGGTGCTGTATCTCTGGTACCAGTTTGAACTTTACAGACTTTATCTTTCCATTTGTGCCAGGGGAAGCACCTGTTGGTCACGTGGCCAGTCAGGATGGGCAAGTGATTTGGCTGGTTATTTTTTCAGTCTGATAAACTCCTCGTTCAGTTCGGTGTATCAGCTGTAAGAGGAAAGGGTGTAGAAATAAGCAGAAGCGGTGAGACGGGAGATGCAGTAATCCCCTTTTCGGTGGCGGTGCTGACATGTGCCAGATTAGCGTTCATCAAACTTACAGGTTTGTCCTGCAAACGACTGGCAGCTACAAGTATTTCATGATTGTGTGAGTAGCATCTGTTCTTCTCAGGAAACTGTTTGGATTAGGAACTGTATTTCGTAGTACCCTTTTGTTGGAAAAAATAAAACAAATTGAAATATTATCTATAGATGCCAAGTTAAGGTGACCATTTAACGGTAGGCTAATAACGGTTTAATAGTGGAACAGACATTGTAATGATGGAATTAAACCCAAAGCTACTACGGGCACATAACACCGTAACTCTGAAACCCTGCTTTATTTAACATTTTTCTGAAAGTTAAATGCCACACATCATACTGTTAAAACCAGAAATTTTTCAAAACTTTTGTTGTTAGGTAGTCTAAAATACAACTTGTTATGACAGATGTAATGCCTGAGTTAAACCAAACCAGCCACTATTCAATGCTGAAACATTAGCTTAATGGGGCAGTTAGAATTGCTGAAACTAAGCTGTGGATACCTATTAATTCTTTTGAATAATGAACCATGAGGTTTAGATGAGTTGACATTTTTGCTTCACCAGTGGCACAAAATGTGATCACTTCTAAAATACTGCAAATTGGAAGAAATGTGGAGTTTTAAAACAATCCTGGTTACGTATCATGGCTCTACCACCTGCCAACTTGTGTTGAGTTTTAGTGTGAGTTAATTTGCGGTGCCCTTGGAGTCCAGGGGAGGGTCATACAAAGTTAACGAATGCACTGTGTTATATTGACCAACCAAGTTCCTCATGTAAAGTAGCTTCTGAACCCGCTCCACAACCCCTGCCCAACCCCACCAATAAAAGATTCCACCCCAAAACACATGGAATGATTCATAGAGGAGCAATGCCTTTCCACCCGCTTGAGATACAGTGAAGGGATTTAATATGGCATAAATTTATTTTGCATGTCAAGGTAATGTCAGTTGTTTTGAAAATGAAGCTGGGACATCACTAAAACTGACGTTGTATTTTATACCCAGTTTTGACTCAGTCACAAGAAGTGTACTTGCACTGTTCACTTACTGAATGCAAGCCAAAGAAGTCAGAAAGTTATTTTCTTCACTTTTTCAGTAGAGACGTTTGCAATATATTAATTGTAGAATGTCTTAAACCGAGTTCCTACCGACTGTAGATTGTCAGAAATATACCAGGTACTTCATTCACAGTGATTTTCTTTAGAGGACAGAGCCCGAAGAACTTGCCTGACATCTGATGTTCTCAGAACTATACCTTTTAGCCTAATGACAAAACTGAATTCCTGAGACCTTGATGCATTTGGAGTAAAAAAGGAACTACATCTATATAGTGTTTAAGTGTCCTGTCAGTCAGCTTTTTACTTTAATATGTTCCTGGTAACGTATGATTTCTAATTTTTTTTTTTTTAATTTGTCCTGTTAATCACCCATCCACACCCACTTCTGCTCTTTGTCCTGCATTAGTCGATAACTCTTGCTTGGGAAAGTTGCCTACGCAACTTGAGTGAACAGTTGAATTTTCAGGTGGTACTTGAACACATAAGACCTCCTTGTTACTGAAAGAAAAATACTTTGAGAGCGTCTTTCAGATGTTTTGCAATTTAGCTGCAGTTTTCCTGTTCTGTGTCACTGCAAGGGCATACCCCTATGTATCCAAAAGAGCGTTTGTCCAGCTGTGCCCTCTCACCTGAGAGCCACAGTAGGTGGGGTTTGGAGGGGAGGGGGTTCAGAAAAATCTTCCTGTCATATCCTTCTTGGATTTGTATGGGGGGAGGGAAGGAGGAAGAAGTTTTGTCGTCATGGTTCTATATATGTGGCATGTCCAGCGGGCACCAAGCTTTGCTCATTATTACATCAAATAACTTGACAGCTAACGTGCCTGTCATGCTTTCAAAAGTCGCTGGGTGCCGGCAGTCGGGAAGATGCTGTAAGACAAGCTTCCACTCAAGGTTTTGCCTGATGATGTCAAAGTGCTGAGAGTAGCGTTGGGATCGATAAGCAGCTGGAAAAAACTGCATCTGTCTCATTGCTGCTCCTGGTAGAGTACTGCATGCAATTTTATTTTTTTTTTTCCTGTAAATGAGTAAATTTTCTACAATGTCTTTATTATTAAGAAAACGCTGTATAAAGCTATAATACATTGCAGAGTAACCATGTGATTCAGCTGCTAGGTAGAAATGCTTTAACTGTGTGTCATCCAGTTTGGAAGAATGGTTGATAAATGATTAATTTTTAAATATTCTGCTCCCTTTTACGTTTTACATTGAGCAGAGGAACTTTTATAACAGTGAGATAATGCATATTGTGAAACTGCATGGCTTTGGGTCTCAATCTGTGCGCACTGCACCTTTTGGCAAGGCAGATTTGTGAAGCACAGTTTGCTGATTGGCCTTAATACCAATTTTCTGTGCAGGTGTCTTTTTCATATTTATTTTGAACAGCTATCAGTCATACACTGGTTGAGCTTTCTGGTACAGTCTTGAATGGCAGGAGTGGACCACAGCATTTCAGAGTTCTTCATTAAGTATGTTTATTCTTGTAATCCTTTTTATTGCCTTCATTATTCAGAGTTGTTAAATGTTTGTGTTTAAAGAAGATAGATGCTGGCTGCATTTAGGTAGATTATGAAAATGAAGGAGGCTGCCTGCACAGAAATTTCAAAGGTGACATTCTGAGCATGCTGCCATGCTGTCTGAGAGGGGCTGATGTAACAGAACTGGTTACTTTTGATTAAAGAGGACTTTATATTGTCACCTTCTGTTTATTAAGCGATAGATGTTCTTCTGATGGCATTTAATTTATTTCTAATTTTAAAAATTTTTTTTTAGTACTTCTGTAGTCGTGCTTAGAACATAGTACGCAATTCATGAAGTGGCTTTGTCGCCTCTGTTCTGTGAGTGTCAGAACATAGAACAGATTTGCTGTTACTGGACCAATCTGAAATTTGTTGCATCTGTTTTTCAGTTCCGTGTGCACTTAAACTCCCTCCTAAACTGATGAACTTCTTAAATAGGTGGGTTTAGTGGTCATCAAATGGGACTGACTAGTTGGGTTCTGTGAGATTTATGTGAATTATTTCAATGATTTTTTTTTTCAAGATTCACTTGCTACAACATCTTTTAGGCTGTCCTGAATTTAGCAAGAAAAAAAAGTCTCTTTAGTTCTTACTGTAGTCTTTTCAACTTTATTCAGTGCTCTGTGACCATCCTTCAATCATCCCCTACTTACTGTGCCTTTTAAATTACGTACCTCGACAAATAACTTGCTGGGCAGAGACTCGTGAAGCGGGTCTTGCTTTCTACACTAATTTTTCAAAAAAGCCCAAACCCTGTGTTGGTACTTGCAGATAAAGCAATTTTATCTTGTAGAGAATTGGGAAGCAGGGACCTCAGTTCTTACTCATTTTAAAAATGAAATTAATCTAAAAATATTTTAGAGGGTAGATCCGTGGGTTAAGTGTCTTGCAGTTAAATACAGCTGGAATATGTGTAGTACTCAGGGGGAAAAAGGGCATTTAATGTTTCCCTGGGTTTGTCTAGGAAACGCCCGGTATGGCGACGTGAGAGCAGTGGGGCTGCCCAGCTGAGGCGCAGGGTTTCCCAGCCGTACCGCTCAAATCGGTGTTAATGCTTTAGAACCTTGCTCCTTGGCCAACAAACTTCAGTTGCTGTAGCCATGTTATCAAAAAGCAGTGTTCTTAAAGTGAAAAGCAGTAGGCTTAAATGAAAATAAAACTGCAGACTTCTTTCTATGTCTTTATTCGTTTCATGAAGAAAGCTTCTTTCTAAACTAGTTTCTTAGTTTGAGTTCATGTAGTAACTTTGATGCCTTGTGATGTTATTCTAGTACATCTTTGCCAGTTTTCTTTTTTGATTCTCATATTTTTGCATTATGTTAGAACATGGCACTGCGTGTAAATATTCAACATTATGTAAATCCAAACGGGAAGGTAATTTTGGGTAAACAGGAAACCAAGTGACAGAATCTGCATGTAGCTTCCCAAAGAAGTTTTACTAAAAGGAGGAAAAAAAAAATCAACCCTGAGTGAGGACTATTCTGCTCTTAAAATCTGTAAACCATACTCTTCAGGTCAGAGATACTTGACTTAGAGTGTAAATTAGCCAACCTGTAGCTAATTGTAGTGCTACTTGGATGATTTCTGTTATCTGAGCTAGCTTATGTTTGCAGCTATGTATATCAAGAATAATCAGCAGCAAATTGCTCAGGATGAAGGCTGCGTCCTCAGTTGTGTTCTTCTAGAATAACAAGCTTAGCAAGTCTGACTTCTGAAGGTCAGGAAAGAAATCTCTGAACAATCACAAGTGCCACCCTAGAGGTGTCGATGGAAAACAAGCGTAGGCCGCAAGCATTCTAGCTGCGACTGCTGGGCGTTGCAATGCTGTAGAGATTGGTTTTTAGGCAAGTGCTTACTAGAGGGTGATACCCTCTGTCTGCATCTAGGTGGAAGTAGGAAGAATGATAAACCTGGAGACCCTGTCATGTGCTGTTTTAAATCTATGTTTTCTTTAGTATCAGTAGCAAGACTGTGGGATTTGTCAGTTAAATGATGGTGCAATATATTGTGTGGGCTTAATAGTAAGTGAAAACAGTGTAAAAATAATCATGTCCATAAGAGTGGTGGTTCTGTGGGTTTATCTTGTAAGCAGTTTAAACCCACCATTAGGGGTTAAGCCATCTTCAGTTTACTTCAGGGTTGGAATGAGTCTGACCGTCTGTGGGAACTGATTTTAGATTTTGGGATGCCTCATGTGGAAACAGTTAGAAAGAAAGGCTCAAATTATTCTCCCCTTCCTTTTATAGACCCCCTTCTGTTTTTCAGAGAAGAGTCTTTGACTTCTTAAGTGGGAAGAGTAAGGATAAAAGACTTGCACGTTAAGCAGAGTAATATCTTCTAGATCCTGATTTGTGAGGTGGCTTACGGAGGCGCAGCTGCAAAGATTTCTCTGGTTCTTACCAAGAAGAGTGTGAACGTAAATGGACTCTCCTTGTACTGCTGCCAACCCATCGCCTTTTGTTTCCTTTTCCCAGCCGCTTCTTCCTGCAGCGGAGTAACTCCATCTCCTTTTTTGGGGTTTTTTGTTTGTTTGGTTTTTGTTTCACTTCTGTGCTCAGTGAGTGATTCTGCCTGCTCAGCCTGGTTACAGCACTTTGAGGAAAGGTAGGAAAGGGAAAGCACCCAGTGCCCTTTTGCATGCCACTGATAACAGCTCTTTCTGCCAGTCTGGTAAAAGTCTGCAAACTTGCTCTCCGTGTCCCAATACTTTGTACGTTCCATCACGGCAAAATCACTGATCTTAGAAGGTAACTCCTACTAACAAGAAATGGAATAATAGTTTAAGCGTTAACTCTTACATGTTCACTTTTATGTTCATTTTACCAAGTGCTGTCAGTATATATGCACAACTTTTTTTTTATTATTTATTTTTTTAATTAAAAAAACCCAAACAACTTATTCTGTGGTTAGAGCATAAGACTGGCATAACTTGAGCCCATGGGAAACTGCTGGGTTTTAGCAAAGTGTGGTGGCCTCAACTATTATTTTTCCTTTAATTGTCACTGAGTTGTTACGTTGCTTACTTGCAGATCCGCCGTAGTCTCCCCGAGGTTAGCTAAAGTGAAATACGAATCTACCTCTTGGTAGTCTTCAGGGTACTGACATTAATGAATAAGATGTAGTTATTATCAAAGCACATTTTATAACAACATTGGCAGTTTTACCAAACATTCTGTCTTCAACCAAACAAGCAACTGCACAGTAACCACGTAACGGCCGGTTAGCGTATCAGATTCCAGATACGTGTAAGACAGCAGCAGTAACAAATAAGCAAGGTCAAACCTTGGTCTTAATTGATTTAATTCTATTCTAGAGACCGCAACTCTGGGAAATGTCTTGTGCGAGGCAGTAAGTGTGTAAATAAAAAAGTGGTGTTTTTCTGGAAATAATTATCTTCTGCCTGGTGTGTAGCTAGGCTAGAGAATAGCTTAGTTTGCACTGGTGGAGGTGCTGGCACAGAGAACTTGCATGCTGTAGAAAGGGTAATTACTGAAAGGCTTATTCAAAGCTGCTTATTTCTTGCATTGTGGCTATTTTTAGAAACCATATTCAGGAATTGTGTAGGCAAATTCATTGAACTTCTTTGGAATCTCCTGTTCTCAGGAGAATTCATGAAGTTACTGGATGTAAGCCAGAAAACTGAGATGTGTTCTCTTTCCCACATCATTTTGAGAAGGATAGCAACTAGCTTATATTCCTTTGAAGAACTGAGAAGAAATATTAGCTTTGAAGAAACTTAAAGTAAATGTTAGGAAAAATTCTATATTGGGTAAGATACTGAAATGGATTTTGTAGGGTCTTTGAGAAATTAGGGTATTGAACTGGATTTTTTTTTTTTTTTTTTTTTTTTTCCCCTCCCCTGGAGTCCCTGCCAGCCATCTGTTTGTTTGATTCAATCAGTCATTATAATTTGAAGTCTTCACACCTATAAACTGGCATCTTTCAGTGCAGTTTAATTTCATTGACACTTGAAAGTGGTACATTAAGACGTCTCTGCATAGCCATAAAAATGGAATTTACTTTCCCTGCTGTAGGTTTCATGTAATACATGGAGTTTTATGATTACCATTGCTTAAAGTTTGGTGATTTGTTAAAACTGTTAATTCTTGGAAATAGAGACTAATGCTAATTTCCTATCCCCTCCAAGTTGCCTCTTTTTTCCCCCACCCTTTTTTGGTGGAGGAGAACTAGAAGATTGTCACTTCATTTTTCAGTACTGAAATGGTGAAGAGAAGGACATGGACCAGTTGGAGAGGGTCCAGAGGAGGCCACGCAGATGATCAGAGGGCTGGAGCAGCTCTGCTGTGAGGCCAGGCTGGGAGAGCTGGGGCTGTTCAGCCTGGAGAAGAGGAGGCTCCGGGGAGAGCTGAGAGCGGCTCCCAGTGCCCAAAGGGGGCTGCAGGGAAGATGGGGAGAAACACTTCAGCAGGGCCTGGTGTGACAGTATGAGGGGTAAAGGCTTCAAAGTAAAGGGAGGTATATTCAGATTAGATACTAGGAAAAAATTTTAACCATGAAGGTAGTAGAGCACTGTCCCAGGTTGCCCAGAGAGGCGGTGGATGCCCCATCCCTGGAAACATTCCAGGCCAGGTTGGCCGGGGCTCTGAGCAACCTGATCTGGTTGGAGATGTCCCTGCTCCTGGCAGGGGGTTGGACTGGGTGGGCTTTGAAGGTCCCTTCCAACTCTAACCATTCTATGATTCTAAGAGTCCAGACAGATAAAATCCTGTTCCCATCCAGCATGTTTGAATCACCGAGAAAAGACCTGTTTAAAAATAGCTCTGAGATGATCAGGTTATCTAATGGTTTAACTAAATTAAGAAATCAAATAGAGAACTGTTATTGTGAAACACAGCTGTGTTATTTTGTATTTGAAACAGTTCTCTAATTCTCCAAAGAGCTAATTTTGTTAATAAATAGATAATTAACATCACAGGTTAGAATTTGTAGTGTTATTTATGTAACAGTGTGGAAAGTAAGAAGAGGGGGAGAAATGAAAGGACAATAAAGAGAGGCTTATTAATTTTAAAACTAGTGAAGCTTTTTGTTTAGTACATATAACTTGTGACAGTCCATTTTGAAGTGACAGGTAGTGTAACGTGGATGGAAGTGTGTCCCACCCAGAAGGAAGAACTGCTCCCAGATTCGATAGACTTTGCTGAGCTTCCCCTTGCCTCTCCAAAGGCACCGTTCTGTAGTGCAGGCCATCTCGGCAAAACTAAAATGGAGTTCCAATCCCTGTAGCACCTTGAGCAGTGTATCACAACCAAAGTGAGTAGAACTTATTGAAGTACTTGAATGAAGTTCTTCAAATTCATGTCCTTGCTGGTCTTAGTTTTTTCTGCATGTTCATTTCTAACTTCTGCCCAGAAGAGCCACACAAGATGGCTTAAAGTCTTCTTTCTTTTTTTTTCCTAGAAAAATTTATTGCATAATCTTGTAGCCTTCTGTCCTACAATGTTTTTTGAGTTGCTTGTTCAAGTTGTCTCCCCATCCTCATGAACGTCTGTGTTACGAAGACAGTCTTACAGAGCTAGTATAGAGACTAACCTAAAGAAGAATTATTATTTTTGTCTCTACAGTGTAATAAAAATCTGGGTGTGGATAGCTACTGTTAGCTGGTGTGTGTTCTTAGGTGACTCCAATACTGAAGTGAAACTGTAGTGAACCGTTTCTTCCTTTTTAACAGGAAAATCTGCCCTCATAAAATATATCCGTACTGAAACTAAAATATGAGCTTGGCTTGGCACTGAGCCCAAGAGCCAGAGGAAACTGCTGAAGTGTAACCTTCCCTGTCTGCCAGCCACGCCTCAGGATTTCATAACCTTGTAGTAGATCCCTCTGCCCATCACCAGAGGAGGACCCTGGCTTTGAAGCTTTATTAACACTGTGGTGACAATAATAAATAAATATAGTTTGTTTGTGAAATACTGTTTGCGTCACAGAACAGTAAACATGAGTCCATAGAGCCCTTACCAGGTTTTAAGTGTAGACATGGCTTTTTTTTTCTTTGATCTTGAATTTTGCATCTTAACACACAGTTGTTTCAAAATACTTATAACTGTAGTGTCATGTTATTTAATGTGCAAGTGAAGGCTGAAGATCTATTTTGTATATGCTTCAGCTATACTAAAACTAATTAGATTTACACAGCTTTACACTGGTGCATAGTTGTTTTGGTTATTTTTTTTGTCGGCAGAAATGGAAAGTAGCTTTCACTATGGCAAGTCAGCTCTGTCATCAGTGTACCGTGTGTACTGACAGACTGGTCACAGTTTTTCAGGTGAAGACTGACATGGAGGTAGTCAACTTATCAGAGTTACTTTTTGCGTAACAAGTTGGAGACATAACTATACTATTCCTTCGATTTTGTGATTGTGCATAAAGGCTAAACTATAGGAAGAAAATCAAGAGTAAAATTGGAATGGCTGAAGTTTCAACAGCGTCACTGGTCTGTATTTGCACAGTGTGTTTATACAAAATTTAAGAGAACACCAGATGAAGTTCTGAGGCAAGCTAATGGTTGTCACAGGTACAAATTCATATAATGTTTTAAAACATTTCAGTTACGTTGTTTGATGGAACTGAACCAAACATTTGGTTTTGTACACAGAAAATATATTATGTGTCATAAAAAGATTAGCAGTAGGATTTGCATCAAAGAATGTAACGTTGTAATTTGAGCAAGATCATTCAATGAGTAAGTTGTTTACGTAGGTCTGTGTGTAACTCTACCAGATTAAAGATATTTATTTTTTTTTTTTGTTAAAAGTTGCCTGTCTTATTTTTTGAGTTTCAGCTGAAACAGTAATTAGCTCACCTACATTTCATTTATATTACTTAAATATTGTTGATAAAAGTAAAATAATCTGGTAGTTGTTCTTACCTCTTCTGCTTCACAGTGCTGTGAAATATTTCCTTTTTCCCTTTAAGCTACATCTGTGTCTTCTGGAGGAACGGGAACAAGTGTATAGTCCAAGTCAGCATTTTAGATTTCTGCATTTAAGTCTAACTGTTTTCTGGCTTAAGTCTTATAGATTTAGCTGCTTGTAGCAAAAGCATCTAAATAATATTGCTTAGGAATATCCTTCTAGGCTATGGTCTAATTCTTGTACAGTATAAACATTTTCTGTAGATGAATTTTACAGGATCTGCAAATTGTTTGCACAAAAATGTTGATTAGAGGTACTTTGCTGAATGCTCCTGTAATTGAAGCTCAAATGCAATTTACCTTCTTGTTTTATTGACTCTAGACACTTCAACCTTCGAATGAAGAGAGATATGTCTCTCTTTAGTGAGGACTTTAAAGTAGAAATGTCAAACCAAGTAATCGATTATGATACCTCCCATATTTACACTGGACACATTTATGGTAAGTACAACGCTTTCATAGTCATTTTAAAAGGAGGGGTTTTAATAGTGCATGCAGAAAATGAATGTATGATTGAGTTATCTTCATTATTAAACTTTAATAATGCATCTGAATGCATTAAAACTTCACCTGCTTTTGTTCTCCTATAACAGTCACTCTTAAGAAACTACTATTTTACCTAGTAATTTTCATATCCATAGAGCCTGAAGTTCAGCTCGGTTTATGTACATACTCTTCACTAAAGTCAGCATTAAAAAAAATGCTGTCTGCATTAAAAAAGAATCAGATACTGTTCTTAGCTTAAAGGAATTTAAGGAACATAGAGCTACTGTCATTAAAGGTAATATAACAGATTTCAGGAAATACAAAAGATAAAATTGATTAGAAAGAAGAATTAAGGAATTAAAAGTGGATGAAAAGAAGGATGAAGGCTAACTCTGTCCTTCTTTATACAGTCTGGTTCTGAAAGGAGTCTAACTGCTTCCTAAAGGTCTTTGTTAGTAATGCCATAGAATCATAGAATGGTCAGAGTTGGAAGGGACCTTTAAAGCCCACCCAGTCCAACCCCCTGCCAGGAGCAGGGACATCTCCAACCAGATCAGGTTGCTCAGAGCCCTGGCCAACCTGGCCTGGAATGTTTCCAGGGATGGGGCATCCACCGCCTCTCTGGGCAACCTGGGACAGTGCTCCACCACCCTCCGTGTAAAATATTTTTTCCTAATATCCAATCTAAATCTACCTCCCTCTATTTCGAAACCGTTACCCCTTGTCCTGTCACACCAGGCCCTGCTGAAGAGTTTCTCCCCGCCTTTCCTGCAGCCCCCTTCAGGCACTGGAAGGCCGCTCTCAGTTCTCCCCGGAGCCTCCTCTTCTCCAGGCTGAACAGCCCCAGCTCTCCCAGCCTGGCCTCACAGTAGAGCTGCTCCAGCCCTCTGATCATCTTCATGGCCTCCTCTGGACCCTCTCTAACAGGTCCATGTCCTTCTGATGTTGGGGGCTCCAGAGCTGGACACAGTACTGCAGGGGGTCTCACCAGAGCAGAGCAGAGGGGGAGGTTCCCCTCCCTGGACCTGCTGGCAATGCTCCTCTTGAGCAGGATGGATAAACACCCTGATGTTAGGATTTGTTGCTAATAACACCAAGGACATTGTCTGGCTTCCCAGATTTTGCTGCTGTGCAGGATGCTGGGAGGGATGCAGCCAGAACAGTTGACCCAAACTGGCCAAAGAGTGTTCCGTGCCATAAACATCATGCTCAGTATGTCAGTGGGGGTTGTCTGGGAGGGGGCTCCATGCTCTCTCCCTCTCACTCCTTTGCTCGGTTTCATTTTTATGTCATCACTGCTCAGGATGAGCTGTACCAGTCATTGGGACATTGAGTGGGGAGAAATTGTGCATTGGTTCTGTTATTTTTGTCATTTTCCTGTGCTGTTCTAGTAAACTGTCTTCATCTCAACCCACAAGTCTTCCTTTCTTCCCAGTTCTCTTCCCCATCTTGGGGGGAGGGTGAGCGAGCGACTGTGTGGTGGCTAGGGCTAAACCACAACATTTAAGTAGGTCAGAGGGCTTTTAAGGTGTGTGGGATCTTTTGTTGTGTTTTTGTTTTTGTTTTGTTTTTTTTTTCTTACTTTGTGGAATTAACTTCAGAAGAGCTCTTGGTTCTTTCCTTGTTGCTGAGGGATGAGGCTAAAGGATCCACAGGAACCTACTCACGGGGCTTACTTTACATTTTCTTTTAGTCCTCTTTATCTTTCTCCTTTGACCCAACTTTGTACTTGTCATGAAGATTATGAACGTAGTTAGAGTTGAGTAAATAAACTATTTTGCTGTTTGTTCTCGATTTCCATTCAGATCAAGAGTCTTCCTTCCAAGTACTCTGAAATTTTCCAACGATACGTGGCTTATAACTCCAGGATATTAATGGAAGTAAATCTGGATTCACTTACACATATATTAAAATTACTGTTCTGCAAAGCCCATTTCTACTTTTTAGTGCTCTCTTAAGAGTTGTATGGCATGTCTTCAGAAACTTTTGCCAAATTTCAGGACTGTGTATGAGCTTTATAAAAATCTTGATACTTGTTAATTAGAAATCAGTGCTAATTCTGAGTACAGTTCTGAGAATTTGGTAGTGTGATTCTGAACCCTCCTCAGTGGACGAGTGTATGAACTTTTTTTTTTTTGTAATCTTTCATCCATTTTGTGGAAGAGACTTGTTGGGGATGCTGCATGTTGCAGCTATTGATGATTAAACTTTGACAGTTGTACTTTTCCAGCTTGTGACCATTTCAAATACAAATTCACTCCATCCCACATTTAAACCTAGGTACAGCTTTAAGTGCCTTGTGCTTGAAGAGAAAAATGAGTGTCTTGAATATAGGGAAATCTTCCTTTGAAAGATTCCGAAGTTTGTACACACTCTGATTTTATATATATATATATATTTTTTTTTTTTTAAAATAAATAGTTGTATAAACAGACGTATAAAACAGGGCTTGGATATAGGATTACATGCTGTATATGTCACAGTTTTAAAACACAGCGTTGAATTCTTCATTAGGTGCTTTGCAAAGATGTCATTTATACGCCTGATTAGGAAGCTATTCAACTTAGTAACTATGATTTGGGGGTAACCGTGTCTTACTCTTGAGTAATCTCGATCTTAAAAATTCAGACACAAACTTCCTGCAAGAATGTCTTGCTGCTGTTATCCAGAATCCTATTACTGTGTAATCCATACAGGTTTTTAGCGTTTGGGAATTGATACACGGTCAGGTTATTTATGCAACTATCATACTTTAGCATTCTCCTTAATACCTTGGGCAGAGTGTATGTTGAAATTTGCACAGGCCTGAAAGCTTTTTGAAAGATATAAAAAAAGCTAATGCCCTTTTTCCCTTAACAGGTGAGCAGGGAAGTCTTAGCCATGGGTCTGTTATTGATGGAAAATTTGAAGGATTCATCCAAACTCATGGTGGAACCTTTTATATTGAGCCAGCAGAGAGATATATTAAGGACAAAACTCTTCCGTTCCACTCCGTCATGTATCATGAAGATGATATCAGTGAGTACTTCCATTTTGTGGTACAGATGAAATTTTTTTTTTTTTTATTTATTAAATGTCAAAAACTGTAAGCCATTTGTAAGCATCAGGTGAGACTTCGGCTTGCGCATGGCACTGTGAATCGTGCTGTCCTGAAGTGATCCGTATGCGGTTCTGGTGTGAAAGAAACTTACGGCAAACCAAAGGGAGTCTTCCTTGTTCTGCCACTGTAAGAAATCCTTAGCAGTCAGGCTTCAGTGTGTCAGCAGTGTATTTTCTACTCAATGGATCTGTGTTTCTTTTGAAAAATGCGTTCTTAAGATGCTCTGTATGTTTGTTCTTCCCGGGGATATGCAAAATAAAGGATAATTGAAGTTCAAGTCACTAAGCATTTACCTACGTCTAGTGAAGCTGGTACTTGGAAATCAAAGCTTCCCCTGCGTGTGTAGGTCACAGATGCCTTCAGAGAGCTCTTTAAAAGATGTGGTGACACCCAGTATGTCCCATTTTACACAGTAGCTGATGGAAGTGTGCATGGAACACTATTGAACTTGAAAAGTATAGCCCCAGAAGTCTAACTTTAGTTGTAAATACCCTGAAGGATGAGGAGGTGCCGTGGAACACTTTTACCTCTTCAGAACTGATGCATCAGGGTTGTGCCACAGTCTATGATCAGTCGTGAAGATCATCAGTAATAAAAATTGGTTTTATTGATGCTTAAGTAACTTCATGCTGAACCCCAAAAACAGTGCAATAAAGTTGTGATTGGAAGTTTCAATCCTTCCAAGTAGATGTTGGCAGAA
Source organism: Tetrax tetrax (assembly GCA_009806455.1). NCBI lineage: Eukaryota > Metazoa > Chordata > Aves > Otidiformes > Otididae > Tetrax > Tetrax tetrax. The sequence goes on from WHYT01013315.1 coordinate 25,897, forward strand.
AGTCACGTTGAGATTACTTTTGGTTAACGAAGCTAATAAGTTGTGTGTTGCAAGCTAATCTTTTGTAGGACTTCAGTCTTGCTTAAAAATTTATTTTAAGCTGTAATTTAATTTAAAAACTTGTCCAGTCAGGCCACTGTGCAAATCCTAGAAGACCTGAGTTTGAAATCTCGTTTAGAGTTGGATGAAGTTAGATGGCTAGGAATTACTTGAACCACTCTCATGATGCTATATGCAGAAATCATTTTCAGAGTCTGTCATAATGAAACTGTATTGTGAAAAGAAATGTCAAAAACAGTAAGATAGATGAGGAAAATCTCTAGTTGTGATTTGGCTTTATATATTAAATATATATATCATTTCCTCTGTGCTGAAAGCCAGTGAAAAACAGAGGGTTATTGCATAATGCTCTCTGGTTGCTTCTCTTGCATGAATGCAGTGAAGAGAAATGATTTTTCTCTGCTACAAACTCAGCAAACTTTGTTTATTGTTTCTAATTGAATAAAGCATCTGGAATACAGCTGCGTTTTACATTCAGTGGCAGTGTGTGTGCTGTCTTTGAGTATGTTAAAATTGCTGTGAGCTAGCAGATATGTTTGCCTTTCCTGTCATCCCATGCTGTAAATATGATTACTAACCCAAAATCAAATAGAAGCTGCATAATTTTAAAAAGCTGCTGAACAAATGCAGTTGTTGAATTTTGTGTACATTGTGAGCTACGCTGGCGTTGACTGACTAAATGTCTACCTTTCTGGTGCTTCTAAGACCTGTATTTGAGAATAAAGTAACTTTATAGGATAGCGTTCCATGTACTGCTTTTTATTCCCAAAGAAAAGCTGCCGCGTGCGTTTAATTTCCGTTCTACTGAGCATTGCAGGTGAAGGTCTGGGAAGGCGGTTCGCCCGGCTAGCTGCTGTTGGAGTATGACAGCGTAACAGAAGAGTAGTGGGGGAAGGTAATAAAAGAAATTACAAAAGCCTGGATGTCTTTTATAACAACATTTCTGTGAATAGTTTGCACGTACTTGTGAGTTCTTCGGTATGTTTTATAGGACTCACCACCCAGTTCCATTCAGTGCTTGGTGGTGGGAACGCTGGACTACCACTTCCGTAGCGCTTCCTGTCAATAAGTCTGTCCGCTTTACAAAGCGTTTTATTAAGCCTGTTGTAGAAAACAGGGGGAGGAGGAGAGTGAAGGAACATCAGGCAGCAAAGTGATTTATTTGCCCAGTTTCCAAGGGGCGAGACGAGCAGGAAGATTGTCTCACGTCCCAGTTCCTTCTGCTGTAAATAGTGGGTGACTAAAAATACCCTTTTCACTGTTATCAGCTAAGGACAGAAACAGAACTGTACCTTAAAGAAGCAGCTAATTTGATTTTATGCAAGTTAGTATTGCTGTTTTGCAGAAGTGGTCTCTGTTGGAGGAGTAAATGGATTGTCTGAGAGCTGGGAAAAGCTAATTATTAAATTGGTTTGTATTAATGTCTTATTAAAGTGAGTAGCAGCAGGATTTCTTTTTAATTATTCAGGTGACAGTATGTTGGCTGAGACTGTTTTTCCTCTTGAGCCTAGTGCATCAAAACCATCAGTTAGAAACAGGATCAGCTTATCGGAGGGGATTGTCTGAACCTATTCCAGCAGTACAACGTGGCTTCCACATCGCCGCTCGCGCAGCGCCGTTGAGAATCGCTCGTCCTGGAGCGAGGCCTGAGCAGCGCCGCGGGGAAACGCGCCGCTCCCGTGGGCCGCTGTCGGCGCAGAGCCTGACGTGCGTGCTTTCTGACTGCGCGGCGTAACTTTTCCGTTGGTGCCGCTACGATTCCTGTGGGCTGAAATGTCTGAGGTATCCAACTGCCTCTGTCACTTTCTGAATAGCGCTTTTGAGGATAAATTGGGTTTTTTTGTCTTTCATGAGAGCTATTTTTGCATTGAACTGCGGCTTCAAAAAAAACCCAACAGCTAAAAAAGCAAAGCTTTACAGTAGCTTTAAAAATAAAAAACAGGCATGCAAATCTTTTGTTATTGCTCTAAAGTGAAGCTGACTTGTGAAATAGTCAAACCACTGGTGTCTCACACAGGACAAAGGCGACCAAAATGCTCATATTTCTGACTCGGGAGACTGGGGAAGAAGTCATCCGTGCTTTCACTTGGGATATTTTTTGGTCACCCACGTTTCAGGCTTTTGCAATAATATGCTTTTTAGCGCTTTTCAGAAACCACAATGCAACATATGATTAGCATCGCAATGAGTTCTTATTCAGTAGGAAAACAAAAGATTTTTTTTTATTTTTTTTTTTTTTTTTATAAATGGGAGTTACATTGTCACTTTATAAGGCAGCTTTTGTCTGTTACAGTGGATGTGGTGGGCAGTGGAAGGCAACTTTTTATTCAGGACTGGAAAAATCATTCAACTCATGTTAGTTTCTAAACCACTCTTGATGAAACTCTCTTGTAATTTAGTGCTAGAAAGATGCAAAATGCTATTTTCATTAATATTTTTAAAACTTTCCTTTAACAGTTTGGATTTCTTTGGAACTATATTTACTTTATTTAAATCTTACATGCTTCAAATATCTCCCTGAGTTCCTACTGTAAAGTGCAAGTGTGGTATTTCCTCAGATCAAGGGTAAACAGGAAAATCCTGTTCGGACCTGTAGGCAGATGAATGTGGTCGTTTACTTGTCTTTATGGTCTTGGAAGAGCTGTATGCCTGAGAATAGAAAGCAAAGTGTTTTGTAATTTTGCAAAGCCCTGTCTTCTGAATGAACTGACCATTGCAAACGATGTATTTTTAGTGAGAACTCAGTTTCTTTTTTTTCCCATTGTGGCTGTCAGTTTAATAACGGAGGTCTGCTGGGCAGTTGTCATGGGAGCACAGTGTGACAAACGGCTTAGAATGAAATCTGAAATGAGGATTTTTTTTGTACCTGCTTAAATTGGAGTTTTGCTCTGACACTATTGCTTTTGCTAGAATTGGGCAAATCTCTATGGCTGCTGAAGACCTGAATTTTCATAATTTTTCATGGAAGTTTGATCTCGTATCCTTGCCCCAGACACCTAAATCTAATATCATAGAATCACAGAAGGGTTTGGGTTGGCAGGGACCTTCAAAGCCCACCCAGTCCAACCCCTGCCAGGAGCAGGGACATCTCCAACCAGATCAGGTTGCTCACAGCCCCGGCCAACCTGGCCTGGAATGTTTCCAGGGATGGGGCATCCACCGCCTCTCTGGGCAACCTGGGACAGTGCTTCACCACCCTCACTGTAAAAAATTTTTTTTCTAATATCCAATCTAAATCTGCCTCTCTCTCTTTTGAAACCATCACCCCTCATCCTGTCACCCCAGGCCCTGCTGAAGAGTCTCTCCCCACCTTCCCTGCAGCCCCCTTTGGGCACTGGGAGCCGCTCTCAGCTCTCCCCAGAGCCTCCTCTTCTCCAGGCTGAACAGCCCCAGCTCTCCCAGCCTGGCCTCATAGGAGAGGTGCTCCAGCCCTCTGATCATCCTTGTGGCCCTCATATCCAGTAGGTAGTTAACCTAAATGCTTAACAGATTGTACTACTTACTGACAAGTAGAAGAAAAAAAATTCATGTGATCAGGAATCTCTTTGTGGTAGGCAGTGCATTTTTTTAAAAGGATAAAAATTCTTACTTTGAGCATTTGGTGTACATATCATTAATAATGAGCTGCCCTCTAGTTGGAGTAAGATATTGTCAGAAAGTATGAAATGACAAGGTGTTTTGTTGGTTTTAAGTTTATTATTGTTATTGCTGTTGTTATTGGTTACTGGTTTTGAACATCCTGTCAGGATGTACAAAAATTGAAAGTGGAAAATGGGCAACTGGACAATACGGTAAGGGAAAATGAAAGTATTTGTTTTGCCTGAGGGTTTTCTTTAGTTAGAAAATTGATCTTGCAATTAAACTCTTCTTTTCTAGATCTGATGGAAGGTAGGCTTCTAGGTTTCCCTCAGCTCTGCATTCACTGCAAGCAGTCATTTCATGGTGAAGGCCTGTGCTTTCCCTTGACCCCTTCACAGGGTGTTGGCAGAAGGCTGTTCCGCGCGGAGCCTTTGAAATCGGCACAGGAGCGTGGATCAGGCTTTTATGATGTGGGTCAAACCTGTCCAAGTCATCTGACACTGTGCAGCTCTGCTTAGCTCCAGAAATGGAACTGCTGCAGGGGCTGGTGGAGATAGGGAGTCTCGAAAGATGAAAAGGGAACGGTGCCTTCACGGCACTGCTTGGGTAGCGCAGCACTTATCGGAAGAAAGCTTTCTCTGTACACTAGAGATGGTTCCAAAGTGACCTGTCCTGTGTTACCCCCTCCTGTGCTTAGCAGGGGCAGTCACATCTCTCTCGGAGGGATTTGGCTTTTCCAGCGCGCTTGCAAAACCGTGGTAATTACTGTTGCAGGCTGCTTCACGTTCAGTTCTTTATAATTTTAACTGTCATGCTTTTCAAGTGTTTACTATGAGATTATTACTTTTGAAGCGAGAAATATTTGTTTGAATCGTAGGCAGTCAGTATTAAAAACGTATTAAAGGATTTCCTAACCTCTTTGGGAAACAAGATACGAAAAGACTACTTAGTTTGTGTAATGCACTGAGAGGGTTTATTTCTGGTGCTGTTCTGGCAATTGTCATAATGCCACGGAGTCTGAATAGAAGCGTGGTGAGAGCAGAAAGTGGCATTTTGTGCTGCTGCACAATATGCCGTGCAGTCGTGGTTCCAGTTAATTTCTGTGCCTTCCTGCAGTGACCACCCATAGGAATTGCTTTAAAATTGGGATGGTAGATGAAGTGTGCTGACGGCGAGGCAGCATTGTCCAAATGCAGAAAATCATTGAATCAACTTAGAAGGTTCTAATAACAGTAATTCATGAACACTTCTGAAAGCAGTGAAAGGAAAATACCAGTTCCTTCAGAAGGATAGGATTTTTTCAAAAACCAAAGTACTACACGCTCATTGTAGTTACCACTCAAAAGGTTTTTTTCCTTTTAATTTAAACCTTATTAGAATCCAAACAAATTACCTCCCCTGCAGTATCAAGATTTTGCTAATAATCTCATTGGCAAACACTAAAAAAATGAGTAGGCATAAGGTTGACCAAAACCAAAGTGATTCTTTTGTATGTTGGAGCAGCTTCTCTAAAATTCAGAGTGGAAATAAGTTTTGAAAAACAAGACTGTACTTGGATAGCTTTACAGAAGATAAAATTAATTTGTTAGTGAGATAATGAATAACTGTTTACACTCAACTGTAATCTTTCAGTAAGACTGAAATTTTCTTTGCCAGGAAATGTTTCTTAAATCTGGTTCTTTCCCACTCAGCGAAGTTTACGGTTGCAGTAAAATACTTTGTACCTGGAAAAGGACCCAATTTGGGGGGAGGCGGGAACTTAACTATTTAAATTAGCCTCATTTGTCATTAAGTAGTTTTTAAAAACTAGTGTTAAATGTGATCTCTTGAAATACTTGTAAAGATGTGTGACTGAGAGGAGTGAAAGTTGGAAGACTCCTTTTATTTCTTTATCAGCCCTTTTAATGGGCCTTATCAGTGGGTCTGCTGAATCCGGTCTTTGGTTGTTTTGGAGCATAAAGTCACATTCAATTATTTGGTTTTGTTTTTTTTTTTTTTTCAAAACTAAACTTTAGCTGTATGATAAGGATATGAGTATTTTATTCCCGTTTGCTATTTCTTTTTCCCCTAGATTTTAATGCTTGAAATAGGAAGTTCAGAGCTTAATGATTCAGAGAGAAAATCCGAAGTAAGTTGGGCTTGTATATTGAAATAGTTTAGCAGTATCTTACAGTATGATTGCAGGAAACAGGTATGGGAATCAAGGACAATTCAAGGCAACTGTCAGATGAGTGCATACTCCAGGAGTGCACGTACTGCGCTCCAGCTGCTAGGAGGCTTTGACTGCACAGAGCCAGACTATAGCTAGTCCAGGGTAAAATCCCCTGAAATGCACATAAAGTCTCTGTGCCATTTGCTCTGTGATTCTGGATCTTCACACTTTCGTAAAAAAACAAAGAACCCCAACACACCAACAGCTCCCAAAAGACAACACACCTTGGTAAAGTTTACCGGTTTCTGACAAAACCTGCGCCCTGTTGAGATGATGGTAAAAGTGTGGTTTGCCCTACAGCTCCCATCATCTGTACTCCCTTGTCTCTTACTGGGGCGCCAATTTCTAGTGGGATCCAATCTGCAGAGAAATTGAAGGGGCAAGACCTCTTCCCTTCAGCCTTCTCATCTCCAGAGGAAACTTCCGCAAGTACAGGTTGCGTACAGATCTCCAGTAGGTAGGAACGGTCAAAACCTAACCATCCGTGTCTGACGCACGTTTGCAGGCGCAATGAAATCTGCACTGACACGCGTTAAGCAGACAGTTGTACGATATCCTCACAGAGCTCGTTTGGACCTCCAGCATGGTTAACTGATGTGTAAAACCAAAACTGTAGTGGGTAAAATGTCAAGTGTCAGCTAGAGTAAGAAAGTGATGAAAATGGTTCTCTTAAGTCTTGTTTTACTTTGCCTGTACGTTTTAAATATCTCTGTAAATTTTGTAATCTGTAATTCTGTAAGATTTAAATCCACACACACACATCTATACATATGCACACTCATCTCTCATCCTTAATTTTATTGTTTACTTTCCAGAATGGAAATTGTGCATGCCGGCTTGTCGGTAAAATTGCTAGCAAACTCATAAGTTTAGAATCGTAGAGTTGAGTTTGAAACCAAGGATCGTTAGAGTTTCAGTTCTTATGTACTGGTATGTATTCAGTTGTGTAATATAAAGGTTTTCAAATACTCCATGGAAGATTCATAAGTAATAGAATTCTCTAAGAATGTTAGCAAGGTTTCTTAGTTTTTGTTTACCAAGTAGAATAAAAAACATTTCTGTCATCCAAGCAGTATACATGATCTCTAAAAATTTTCCATTGGGAGTTCATTTTTTCTTTTTAGTTTTTTTTTTTTGTTTTGTTTTTTGTTTTAAGGCTGCTGTTAGTTCCAGCTGATGTGTAAATAATAGCTCTTGTTCTTATCTTAGACATCGCTCATCATATTTTCTTTTGCTGTCTGTAAGAAAACAATGTTAAAAGCAATTGCCAGTTTTGTTCTCTTTGTAAAACTAAAGATCTAGTAGAAATGTGTGGTTAAAAAAAAGACAGCTGCATAAAGCTTGACTCTTAGAGCGCTTCCCTCAAACCACGTGAGCAGCATTGGACACAAACTGCTAAGTCTGAGTGATACAGCTGTATTCTGCACTTGGTTTTGGAATCTGAAAACTCAACCTGGCCTTCCTCCTTTTAGAGTATCCACATAAATACGGACCGCAGGGAGGCTGTGCGGATCACACCGTATTTGAAAGAATGCAGAAGTACCAGATGACCGGGGTAGAAGAACCAGCAACAGAGGTACAACGCAGGCTAATGAATTCTGTTGATTAAAAATCAGTGTAACACCTTCCTGTTTCTTGCGTGTTGTCTCTCTTACTTCTGTAATTTTCTGATCAGTCACCATCCCTCTGCATTGTGAGGGACTTAAGAAGAAGCCTCTAGCAATAATGTAACATAACTTTTCTGAATTATTTTTCTTATTGCTTCTACAGCATAGATGTGCTAGCTTGTAGTCTTAATGAATCCTACGTGAGCTCAAATTCCTCAACAACTGGAATTTGAGAAGCTGTGGAGATGAAGCTTGAGCTGAGGAATATACTTTATTGCAGTTGTGAAGAAGAGTTTCAAGGTCCCTTGGTCTCTTAAGTAATATATTGGTCCTTGAAGAGTAATAACTTTTAGATTTTCAGGTTATGTTAATGTAACACCCTTGTGATACCAGCGTGCTCGCAGTGATAAATGAAGCAATATGAGTGGCAGGGCCCTGCTAGCGATGCTGAAAGGTGGAAGGGGTCGCAGCATTCTAGAGATAACACGTAAGAGGAGGTGCGTGGTCCATGGAAGGGGCTTGCATACCTCTAGAATCCTGCAGGTTTTTTGCCTTCGGGTTTGCACCACTTGTCATAAAATTAGAACAGTAGATTTCTTTCTCCTAGTATTGGCTATGTTCTGAGCTGTTTCAAGTTTTGGCGTCGTTTTGTGGTGTCGGTTAAATATATGCCAAAAAAAACTGGGCAGCATAGCTTGTTAAATAGCAGCAGCAACTTGAAGTTTATTTACATTGTGACTGCAGAGATGATCAACAGCATCACACAAGTCACTGTTGGTAACAATAACATACTTTCCCAAAAATGTACTTGTAAAAATTGATGGAGAGAGTGGGCCGTGAGCCGGTGAATACCGTAAGGCAGATGTGGTAGCAGACACTGCTCTGACTGATGAGCGTTATTTTAAGTTCATGTTTAGCGCACCACTTGTTCCCTACTGAAGTGGTGAAGTATTTCTGTTTGCTGAGTTAGCTGACTGAGGTAATTACAGTGTGAAATAACCAGTGTCAGGGAGGGTGCATTGCAGTTCCTACAGCACCGTTTTGTTTTTCTAATTTACAAACTGTTTGTTCGTCTTGGAGAAGGATTATGAAGAAGAAAAATGCCAAAGATTGCATGAATGAAAAAAATCTATTTCACATTGACTGCCTTTTGTAAGACAAAATGAAATGCGCAGAAGGGTTAGAGATGTTATTAAAAATAGATGGCTTACTTGAAAACTGGCTATAACATGCTTAATTTGATTAAAGATTCATGAAAGCTTGTGGGTTAAAGAAAAACAATGAAATCCGTTTGTGTTAACGGAGTATGTTTAGGAAAATCCAGTGCTATTTTTAGGTAATCTGGTGCAGCATGTAGATCTAAACAATTACTACTTGTTTCCTGTGTATATGTAGAAGCCTTTTGAAGAGCCTAAGAACAATGGTCCACAGCTTTTAAGAAAGAAGCGTGCCACTCAGGCTGAGAAAAATACGTGTCAGCTCTATATCCAGACTGATCATCTCTTCTACAAGCATTATGGAACAAGGGAGGCTGTAATTGCACAGGTAATTCCAATTCCTTTCTTATAAATAATATACTTTTAGTTGTGTATTTCTCATAAACTTCATGTAATTTAATAGTGTATATTATTGCTTATTTTCTTTAGAATGTCTTGTTTCATTTGTTACAGTGACCCTGACGCTATTGAAACGGGGGTTTTTATTTCACAAAAAAAAAAGATGTTATGTATCTGTGACAAAAGTCCTGGGCACCTGTGCTTTAGTAATGGCAGCTGTGGTTTGTTTGGCATCTCAGAGCAAGACTTGCAGTCTGACTTTTCTCAGTTCTTATTCAGAAAAGTAATACTTGCTGGAGGATTCTAGTCTGTTTGACAGCCTGCCAAGCGTCTGCGTTAACGCTTGCCTAGCCTTCCACCGGCATTTTACCTCAAAACGCTGCGCGCTAGTGACCCTGAGAGCTGTTGCTGTAGTGTCTGATGTAGTGGGAGGTTAAAAACGCGGTGGCAGCTAAAGCCAGATGCGTTTCATTTGTCAGTTTGTCCTTAAAATATAACTAGTATGTTAACATATTTCTGTTGAAGACTGAAGTTTCAGTGCCAGATGCAAATCTGACTTTTACTATTTATTTGTCACAGCATACATGCACAGTTCAATTGGAGTAATGTTTTCCAAAGCTCTGAAGTCACCCTCGAAAATCAGATTTTCAATGAGTCAGAATTTCTATGCACTCTTGGAAAAGGCAAATGATCCATTTTTTTCCTACCAGAAATGAAAGGATAATGCTGTAACAAGTAATTTTTTTTCTTAAAAAAGCAACAAAGTGCTTTGAATACAGTTTTAACTACAGTACTTATCTTACTGTAGCCATAAATCGAATTACTATCACAAACAGATATCTGAATAGTCTGTAAAATTCTATATTAAAAAAAAAAAGCAAATGGCAAAATACTTTGCCGTTATCTGACAGAGCGGTAATGCAGATACTAGGGTATGTCGTGATTTATTTCCATTATTTCCCACCAGTGTTTGATTAAAAAGGCCTGTTAGTGTTCATATGGTACAATATCTTGCATGTAAAAGTATAGACCTTGCTCTTACTGTTTAATATTAGCTATCTTTGAACTGTAGATACTTTTGTTTTTGACAGATATCCAGCCACGTTAAAGCGATAGACACAATTTACCAGTCAACAGATTTCTCAGGAATCCGTAACATCAGCTTCATGGTGAAACGAATACGAGTAAGTTATGCTGGAAATGCTTCACTCGTATTGCTTGGAGGCTGTACTTTTCAAAAGTCCTGGTGATGTTCACTTGTAACCACTTATTGTTAGTAATTTTGTAGTGCAAATGTCTCTAGTAAATAGTTCCCTGACCCATTTATTTGGTTGGCTTGAGTGTTTGTTGTCAAAAGCCCGCTACTTCTGTTACTAAGCTGTAGTCAGTTTTCATAGGAATCAATTTCGTACGTTTCAGCAGTGTCGACTGTGTGGCGAACAGGCTGTATTGCTCTCCAAGAACTTTAATACTGAACTACATAATGGCTATCCAAGTTGAAAGTTCCTTCTAAAAGCAATGGTTTGAGAGGATAAATACAAATTTTTGGACACAGATGGAAAGGAAAAAGAAAGAAATAAACCAGTTGAGATTTACTATACAAATGCAATTTTTTTATTTATCGTAGAACTTGACTCTCCAAATATTGGGGTGGTAATTTGTCATGGCCTATGAATCTTCAGCAACATCTTTAACTATTTAACATAAAAATGTATTGACAGCAGTAAGCTCCTCAGCTGGTGTTTACAAGTGAAGTGAAAGTGAATCGTGTCTTACAGTGTGTTTCAATTTACTTTTAGATTAACACAACTGTAGATGAGAGGGACTCTTCCAATCCCTTCAGATTTCCTAACATTGGTGTGGAAAAGTTTCTGGAACTGAACTCAGAACAGAATCATGATGATTATTGCTTGGCCTATGTGTTTACAGACCGTGATTTTGATGATGGAGTCCTTGGTCTGGCTTGGGTTGGAGCCCCTTCAGGTAATTATATCCAAACATAGAGATAAAGTGTTGTAGGTAGGTACAAAGAAGAAAGGTTGAAACTGTTATTTGAATTGACAGTAAATAGACAAAAATCTCATAATCGTTTCACAATTTTAGTTAGGTATGGTTTGATTTTTTTAAATAGAAGCAGCCTATCAAGTGTCACTTCAAGTAGTCTCACTGTCTTTCTGATGAGCAAGACTGGAGCAATAAAGAAAAACTTTTTTTTTAGACCAAGGATGGCATTTTGTGATGACAGATATGAGTGACCAGTAAAGTGACAGAAGAAGCAGAGCTTACAGCTATGCAGTTTGAATTTTGTAGAACTACACTGCAGGATCCTTAGGATTTCTAGGTAGTAGCGGAAGAATTTTTTTATTTTTTTTTTTTTTTTAAATAAAGTAAAATCAGTGAGATCTTGTTCTGGGAGATACCTGAATAATTGTTGTGCGACTCTTCTTGAACTGCTTCTCATAAGTTTCAATCTAGTGGTGTACTTTGGGTCTGAGGTATGTCTCTTGATGTAAAAAATGGTCTTCGTGCATGTAGCATCTCAAGATGTTTGCCCTGAATGTGTTAGTTTTCTAGGATGTATTAGTTTTATAAAATGATGTATTTGAAAGTTTATAGTCTTTGAGTAAATACAAATTATTTAATTGTAGCTCAGCACAAATTCCAAATTGTGGCAACTTATCACCGAAATCAAAATCAGAAATTCAGAAGGAACAGTCTTCCCATGTTTTTTTTTTTCCCCTTGAGTGATTTCAGTATAATAGGGAATTAGGTTGAAGAATAACAGACTGATTCTATGAGACTTTGCAAGAGACTGGATGCTTTTATGAGATCATCATCAAGAGCTTTAATGGAATTTGAGTAATTGTGGAAGCAACATTAAACCGTTCATGAGATGTAGCTATCCACGATAACCTTACCTTGTTTACTGCTGTACTTTCCTCTAAAGCACATGTTGGTTGTAGAGTACTGGAGCTGCTTCCACAACAAAATTTAATTGAGAAAAATTAAGTTGCTTTGAGAGATTTTCATCCTTAATGCCCATAGTGGCATAGGTTAAAAGGGAAATTTCACTAAAATGAAATTTTACTTCAAAGAGCAAGGAAAGTATTTGAGTGCTTTTTAGACACCATTTATATTTGCAATAGAATAGCTGAATTTTAGAACAGTGATAATGCCTTAGTACAAACTCAAGTTATGGAAAAAAAAAATGGTGAAATTGAGGTCACAATTTTGAGACTTTTCCAAACAGTAAGTGTCATGCACTTGATTGTTGGCCTTCTAAACATGGATGTGATTAACCCACACATCGAAAGCAGTTTCAAGTTCAGTGTGTACAGTGGAAAAATGAGTCACTTTTGCTGACAAGAATATACAGATAATCTTTTGCTATGAGAGAGGATCTGCTGTGGCTTTGCTGTGGGTTTGGGTTTGTTTAGTGGAATCCAAATGGGATGTAGATGAAGGCTACCTGTACTGGATGGTGCACCCTGCTAGTCTTGTACTGCAGGTATGATGAAATCGGGGCTTGTGCGTGCGGTGAAAGCCCAAAAGAGCTCTTAATAGCTGCTCTAAACCAGCTAACTGCTTGTGTGAATGGGTGCGTTCAACGCTGAGAGCATTACTGTGGGGAAATCTAATCTCCTTTCAAAGCTGGGTTAGTATTAATTACACAGAAGAACTTTTAGTCCCTAAGCATCCACTGAGGAGGCGAGCTGTTCCTTGTTGGAAAAGTCACACAGTAGTTCTTTTCTTAAACGGTTAACTGTTGTACCTTTGTCTAAACGCAGGGAGCTCTGGTGGAATATGTGAGAAGAGCAAGCTGTATTCTGATGGGAAGAAGAAGTCTTTGAACACTGGAATCATCACTGTTCAGAACTATGGCTCGCACGTTCCTCCCAAGGTTTCTCACATCACTTTTGCTCATGAGGTTGGGCATAACTTTGGTTCGCCGGTGAGTATCACTGTTCGCCCGTTAACTCGCTTTCACCCATTTTGAAGTGCGTGATTTGGGAATGGAGTTTTGACTTCTGACACACAAGGAAAATAAGATCATGACAATGCGCATGCACCTTGTATACAGACAAAAACCAGATTGCCACACTGCGCCCCTCTGATGAGTATTTCACAGCACTGGTGCAACAGTGGGTTTTGCCGGTTGTTCTTCTACCAGTTCTGTATGTTAGAAAGGGCCTATGTTATTATTCCCTAAAAACTTCCCTGTTTTTTATTGAAAACTGGGGTCGCACGCATCTTCTAAATGTATTTTAGTTTATTGTAGAGAGGAAGAAGGATCAATGCAAAATTGATTAAGGTGATACTTTATTCAACAAGTGAAGATAAACTGGCTCTTTTTTATCTTCAATTATTCATACTTACGAGTTTATCTAAGAAAATTGTGGAGAGGATTAAGATACCAAGAACAACATTTTAGAAAAAATGTTGTCTTCCAGTCGTTTAGGGACGTGATTTATTTTCTGGCAACCTGAAAGCATAAGGCTTTTGGTTTTGCTGGAGATGAGAACAAAGTTTCCTTGTTTAAGGTTTTTATTTTTATTTTAAAACTGAAGTGTATAGGCTTTCTGCTCTTGGAAGTAAAATGAAATGAAGATATGACAGGAATGACAAGTTCTTCCAAAGCAGATGTTCACGTGTGAAGGCTTTCTTCATGTGCCTTGAGAAAATCCTTAATAGCGCTGCTCTGAGTGGGAACAAGCTTTCCAAGTCTAACTGAAAATACGAGCACATGAAACCGAAAAACCAGTCCCACCAGTGAAACATCTTTTGGATCAGCCTGAAAGATGTTTTTTTAAATTTTACTCTAAGTTTCATTTGATCCAGAGAAACGTGGAAGTATGTGTTTGGTTCTGCCAAACTATAACAAATGATGCAGTTCTCACGACGGTGGTGAAAGCTCTAAAATGTACCTGCTTCTCTGGGAGACTGCGGATTGCTCGTACGCCAGCCTGCAACGCCTCTCGTTCCTGCTGCTGGGTATTGTGTTGCTCTAGTCACCGGCTGGCAGAAATAGACTTCTGTGCTGTTCCTCCCTCAAAACCAGCCAAAAGAATGGACTGCGGTTTCGGTCCACTCCTCCTGCTTTTATGCCACAGAATACTTATAAGTAAAGCCACTCTTTTTAGAAGATGGCTACTTCTTTGAGCTAGTATTCCTTGCAGGATGTGTGCTTGGGGTTTACGTTACCAAGAATGCAAATAAACTAAAACTAAAGAAATTAGATACTTGCTACTTTGTCTGGGGAAAAAAAAAACAAACAGCCAAACCCCCCCTTTGTTTTCTGTATACTCATTGTATTCTGAGAAATCCTAGAGTCTAAGATGGTGTTTTGTTTTCATGAACCTTTTATTCTCTATATGCTACGGTTACCAAATCAGGTTACTATTGCACATATACAAAAAGATAGCAAGAAATTAGAGAAGCTGTCTTGATAGAAATAGTTTTTAAATACTTGTTTTGCAGCATGATTCTGGAATGGAGTGCACTCCAGGGGAGTCCAAGAACTTGGGACAGAAAGAAAATGGCAATTACATCATGTATGCAAGAGCTACATCTGGGGACAAACTTAACAACAACAAGTTCTCTATCTGTAGCATTCGAAATATCAGCCAAGTTCTTGAGAAAAAGAGAAATAATTGCTTTGTTGGTATGTATTTAGTCATCCTGGAATGGCTAAGCTATTGCTATTCAGGGATTGGGGCATCTGAAAAAGATGAGGAGAGGCTGTGAGAGCTGTGACACTGGAGTCTGGGGAAGAGAAGGCTGGGTGGGGGGAGGCCTCTTGTGTGTCTTTATAAATGCTTGGTGGGAGGAAGTAAAGGTAACAGTGCCAGACTGTTTTCAGTCATGCCCAGTGAAAGGACAAGAGGTAAGGAGCACAAATTAAAATACAGGAAATCCCATTTAAACATTAAAAAAAAAAAAGGGATTTTGCAATAATTTTCTTTCTAGAGTCTATGATGCGTGAGCCCTCACCAATTTGGTGAGATCGTGCAGCCAGCAGGTTTGGATTTTGGAGCAGGAGGAGTAGTTCACCCTGGCACCATCAGCCTTCAGGTCCTCAGACTCTGTTAAAAGGAGGAGGATGCTGCTCCAGAAAACTGCCTCTTATCACTGTTGGTTTCCTGTCCATACAAGAAACTCCCACCGTTATCCACAGAAACCTTTTACTCGGAGGCTTAAAATTCTGTGAGTTACAGGAATGACTAAGCTGGCTGGCAAGCAATTAATGCAAATTGGCTTGAGCTGGAGTCTGAAGTCCATGGTGACCAAGCGTCTTCAGTCATGATTAGCTGGATGTTGTCGCAAGTCCCTGTTAACGTTTGTAAGTCTGTTTGCATGGTCTGTGTGCTGCTTTGTATGTAAATATACTGGCATTTTGCAGAGTCCGGTCAGCCCATCTGCGGTAACGGACTGGTTGAACAGGGAGAACAGTGTGACTGTGGATACAGCGACCAGTGTAAGGATGACTGCTGTTACGATGCAAACCAATCAGAAGATAAGAAGTGCAAATTAAGACCAGGCAAACAATGCAGGTATTGTGCATGTCTGTCACAGGGGCTTCATTGACAGCTGGAATTGGGATTTTAGAATCCAAATCTGTTTACCCGCCTTGTTCTTAAGGTGTTTTTGTTTAAAATGCCATATACAGTGAGCGAGAATTTCATAGGTGCAGTTATGCTGTGGAATTCTTGGTGCTAATCGTAGCTTCCTTTCCATTAAGTAACTGTTGTCTAGCTTTTGAAAAAACCTAATGTGGCACTGGGCTGTATCAGTGCTACCGTATCGTAATACTTCGGTATCTTTATTGGAAATGTGTTGTGCAGAAGTCTTGCAAAAACTGTATGATTCAGAAAAACACGACCAGGATGATGCTGTTTTTACAATAGGTACAGGAAAGTATTAATTGTCCAAAGGATAATGGAGGATATTATGAAATCTGATCCTATCCTAGGATCAGATTTCTGCAGCATTACCTAAATAGAACATGATTGAAGGATATAGTTGATTTTTTTTTATTTTTTATTTTTTTTTAAATGCTTGTTTTATAAATTAAATTAAATTAAACAATGTTTTTAAGTCACCTAGTATCTTGGCAGTGTTGTGTACACAGTGATTTATAAAGAGGAACTTGTAAAGATCATAAGACTTACAGTGAAGTCAGTCAACTTCTATCTTTTAGTTCCGTGACTTAAGATACGTGTTAAATTTTAACCTCATCTGAAAACTTAAGTGGATTTTTTTCACATGAAAGGGTGAGCTTTTGTTCCTCTCTAGACAGACATAAGCCTAACATCTGGTTAGACTTTTAGCCAAAGATGAAAAGAAAATTACTATTATTTTTAAGTCTGAACCAACTCATTTTTTTAATAAACAGTTTTGTTCTAATTAAACTTTCCTGCTCTGAAAATTATCTTTGTCAACCTGGGAGTGGAAATAAAAGTCGCATCTGCTGTTAACATGTATCTGACAATGTAGGCATGTAGAAGACCAATCTCCTGTGAATTCATAGATGCAATAATTTTGGATGTCTTCCACCTCCACCCCTTGCAAATTCTTACTATTTCTGCCAAAATAAAGGCCGTACATTGTCTTGTTTTAGTATTCACTTCTGAGATTTTATGTTGCACCTATGGTGAGGAGCTGTTTCCGAGTCCACCCAGTGCCACCGCCACCTCCTTTCTCTGCTCCCTTGTCCTCAGCTGCCTGTAGTCCAGCTTTGTGTCCAGCTGGAACAGTCTCAAATAGGAATTGCGGCATCCCCTCCGCTTTAGGATTCTCTTCTTCCCAGTTCTGTGGAGATTGAAAATTTTGCTCTACAAAGAGGTTTCCAAAGACACGTAAAGCAAATCCAAGTGTAAGAGCGGGTCACATAAATAACACGTCAAAATACAACAACAATGATGCTCCGTGGCTGCTTTGACAAATCTTTCGTGCCCCTAAAACTTGTTTGTAAGCTGACTGCAACTTCTGATAGAAGATGTGACCTGTCTCCTTCCCTTTTCTTGTTTATTTAAACAGTGGAAGTGGTATGGCTGCAGAAAGTAGACAAAAAAAATCTTAATAGAAGTTAATCAGTGCTAGATAAATTTTGACTTATTTATTACATTGAAACTGATACTATCAAACAAATTGGTTGATCCTGAATTAATTTTGCCAACTTGCTAATTGAACGTTTTATATATGCAAACTTGGAAATGCTGTTACTGTCTATGTATTTTAATCTAAAATGCGCTTGTACTGTTTTTCTAATATAATGCAAATAGTTTAATTGGTTGTCAGTGCATTCAGTGCCGTAACCTTTTGTTACCTTAAGGGACAAAAGAAATATTTTCAGTTCACACTTGACTTAGCAAAAATCAGAAATACGTTGAGTATTTGAGTAGGTTTCAGGATGAATCCTTCCTGCTTTTTCTTTACATTTGTGTTTTCTGTTTCTCCCAGCCCTAGCCAGGGCCCCTGCTGTACTGCGCAGTGCACTTTCAAGCTGAGGACAGACAAGTGTCGAAACGATTCCGACTGTGCAAAAGAAGGAATGTGTAACGGTGTCAGCGCGCTCTGTCCGGCGTCGGAGCCGAAACAAAACTTCACGGATTGCAACAGGCAAACGCAAGTTTGCATAAATGGGGTGTGTTGGGTTTTTTTACAACCATAAGCAGCTGCAGTTGTTTGTTGTGAGGCGCTGAATTATGAAGTGATACGGTTTCAGTACGAACAGGGGAAGAGTGCAAGATCACTCTCCGTTTCAATAAAAATGTTTTATTTATTGGTTTCAATCAAAATAACTGTGAAGGGACACCAAATATTAAGAAGTGGGTAAGAAATATCAAGCTGTCTTTACTATTTGAGAAAGCTTGATTTAAAGGTTTTTGTTTTCAGTCTTAGTCAAGTAATTCTGTTGCCTTAAAAAAATGAGATATGTTACCAATACATGCTGAATTTGGTTTAATGAAAATATACACTTCCTCCACCCACGTGCCCCTGAAGGCAGATGTGCAGGCTCTGACCTGCCATTAGTGTCCTGGGTTAAAGAGTCCGTGGCAGTTGCTATGAATTATTGATGGGACACCTTTTATAAATTGCTCCATACTTACTTGGCAGCAGAAACAAGGGATCATCCTCTTAAAAAGCTACTTGGGTTTCTGTAAGTCTGTTTTCCACAGTCCAGTTTTTTAATCAAATGACACTACTTGTAATAATTTTTCAGCTAATTTAGAGTAATCTTAAAGATAGAGGAATCGTCTTTGTATAGTTACTTGATTTTGAAACAAGATTATAAACACACTAAATTTTTTTTTAATTTGAATTTGAAGGGTCCTCCCACAGTGGAATTAAAAGAGAGTCTGTCTTGCCGTTAATTTTTATTATTATTTTCTGAGAGAAAATATTTCTGAAGATGTGCTTTTGATTTATTTTCCTAAGCACTGTTTTGAATAATCATGTTTTCAGTGTGAATTGCAGTGTTGTGAGTGTTTTGCGGAGTACTCTGAGGGCCTACAAGAAGATAGAGTGTTAAAAAATAAAATAGGGTAAATCACCTTTAAAAAATTTATCAAATAAGCCTAAACACTGCAATTGAACAGCTGTAGTAATTTTTTTTTTTTGTTTATAAGCTTTAGAAGAACTCCAAGCTATTATTTTTATTGATAAGCATCTTTAGGCCTGCGATTATGCTTTCAGCTATTAAAAATTAATATCTTTCCTAATGTCAGTGTGCTTAAAAGTGGAATTGATTTTTGTCTTCTGGTGCTTTTGTCTCAAACAGCAATGTGCTGGCTCTATCTGCGAGAAGTACGACTTGGAGGAGTGTACGTGTGCTAGCTCAGATGGCAAGGACGACAGAGAGCTGTGTCACGTCTGCTGCATGAGAAAAAGTAAGATTTGTCTGAACTGTCAGAATAAACACAGCAGTAGGTATCCGCGGAATCTTCTCATGGTGTTTGTATTTTAGTTTTTGTTAACTTGAGAGCGTACTGCGATTTTGTTCATACCTAGTTTCAGACAGACATTGTGTTTTGTAGGAAAAATGCGATATATTTTGGTTTTTTTAGAGATTAATAGAAACTTGAAATGTTTCAAAAGCATTTTGAACAGCTGAACATCACGCACGTGTGTTTTAACACAATAACGGGTCGATTAACCTAATTGGTGTTCACCTTTCAGTGGACCCAGCTACTTGTGCAAGTACGGGCTCTAACCAGTGGGAGAAACACTTTGGTCGTAAGACGGTGACTTTGCAACCTGGATCTCCTTGTAACGATTTCAAAGGCTACTGTGATGTGTTCATGAGGTGTCGGCTAGTGGATGCTGATGGCCCCCTGGCTAGGTTAAAGAAAGCCATTTTTAATCCAGAGCTATATGAAAATATTGCAGAATGGATTGTGGTAAGTATTTTTTTATTTTATTTTTTTTTTTTTTTTAATCTTGCCAGTCTAAGGTAAAATTTTCTTGTTAATCACTATTCATAGTTGGTAAGTGATGCTGTAGATCCACAGTACTTCAGCATTCTTTGAAGTATAACCAGTCCTTGGCTTCCTGGGTTTTCTAAAGCACCCTGAGTGCAGCAAAATAAGTTAGACAGGTTGAAGGGAATGGAAACAAATAAATAACAAATACACAAGCAAATATTTTGTGTTAATACCTCTGTTCACTCCACTGTTTTGGTGCTGATGTTCACATTTTTAATTTATTGGGTTTTCCCGTTGTAATTCTTCGTATTTGAATGCTCTGGTTTCTTTTAAGGAACTAAATATATTGATCCCTAGCATTTCTTATTTTTATTGCCCTAGATGACACTCTCCTAATAATAGACCAGGAGGAGAGCTACAGTGGAACACCATTACAGAGCTGCGTAGTCAGTTTTGTGTAAGCTGTTGATTGTTTTATATAGCTCTGTTGTAGAGTATCTTCTGTGAAATACTCTTCTGATAATAGAATGAATCTGAAGTATTTGGGGTTTTTTTTTGTGTAAGAACTTTGGGGACGTTTTTCTTTGAAATGTTACGGTCTTTGAAGTGATGTTTCAGAGCAGCTTTTGGATGACTTTTAAAAGGCAAAGGAAAGCCGTATTCAATGACCTCTGTCTCTTGTGCATGTGTGCCAGCCCCTCCAAAATTGGTTTGGTTTTGTTTTGTTTTTGGTTTTTTATGGTTTTAGGCTTATTGGTGGGCAGTCTTGCTGATGGGAATTGCCTTGATCATGTTGATGGCTGGTTTCATTAAGATATGCAGCGTTCATACTCCCAGCAGTAATCCAAAGTTGCCTCCTCATAAACCACTTCCAGGTGAGTATGCCAGGGAATTGAATTTCTAGAGAAATGTTTTATCCTCAACTGGTTTGTTCTAAAGGGAAAAATCAGGTGTCCCAACCTAGAGTTCTTAGTCTGGCACTGTGAAACTACAAATGGGATTCATGGCAGTAAAACAATTCATAAAAATGCCTCATTTTCCTATAACAATATGCATATCAAGAGAAAGCTTTGAAGACTTTTTCTGAGTCAGAGTTCCTTTTATTTCCTATTCCATGCTACATTTTGTAAGAGTCGACCTGTTCAGGGAACAACTGTTGAGATAACAAAAAGTATTCTGTAAGTACTCCATGCAGTTAATGATCTGTTTAAGGCCTTGCAGGTCTAAATCTGAAGCCTTTCAGAAAAGTAGTTACTGCAAAACATTTCCGTGGCTAGGACAACTTTTCTGGAAATAATTTCTTTTTTCAAATTCATCTTAATGCTGTGTATCTTCTCTTTGAAACAGGCACTTTAAAAAGGAGGAGACCACCACAAACCACTCAGCCCCCGCAGCGGCAAAGGCCCCGAGAGAGTTATCAGATGGGACATATGAGACGCTGACTGCAGCTTTTTGCCTTGGTTCTTCCTAGTGCCTACAATGGGAAAACTCACTCCAAAGAAAACCCAACAAGTCATTGTCCCCAGTATAACTCTGAAAAAGTCGAAGAGGAAAAAAAAAAAGCATGATATGCCCTCAAAGCAAGTGGAAATCGTTAATTTTTAATGAGCGAATCTTCCAGCTCAGAAAGAAGAAAAGTGGTTTCTTGCATATTTTTAATTTAGTGGTACAAAGTTCTACAGTATCATGATTCTTTCCCCGTTCTGTGCTCTTCATTGCTGCATTTTCTTCACTTGGCAGGCAAATACGGCTGTAGTAAAACTTTTACTCGAGATTTGAAAAAAAAAAAAAAAAAATTCTATTTTTCAACTGCCAGACGAGGCTAGGAAGTGAGACCACCTCAGCATTGGAGACAGCACCTGTCCATGTATATACGTTGTTATATGCAGAGATGTATTTCTAACGTACACCCGTCCTTGTGGGCAATTGTAAACACGAGAATTGCAATATGGATGTTTCTTTGTATTATAAAACTCTTCCGCTCTTAATGAAGAAATTACTGTTTAATTGACATACTCAGGATAACAGAGGATGATGGTGTGTAATGGTCAAGGATCCTGTGATGCTTTACACAGCAATTTTGAATCAAATCAAACTTTTTTTTATCGTGATCAAAGTTGTTTCAAGTACTCATTTCATCTTTATCCAACAGCTGCTAAGACATAGCATACGAGATGGACTGGTCCTTTAGAGATAAACAGGTGTTCTGCAAACTCTGCAAATGCCAGAATGTTTCCAAAATATTTTGTGTGTCTGATTTCTTGTAGCTCAGCATAAATATTTTTCAGTTGTCCGATTATTCAGTTAAATAACGAATAGTTAGCTGAACTGTTTCCATGCTTTATTAGAAAATTCTGCCTGTTATTCCGCTTGTTTTAAAAATTGCGACGAACTTATTTGGACTGTTCAGATATTCGTACAGTGCGATCATTAAGTTTGTGTTCTGAGGGATGTGGAAAAGAAAGAAAAGGTGTAGGTTTTTTTATTTTCTTTTTTAATTTATCAGATCTTTGGATAACTTTTCAGCATGATACTGTTGATTGATAACCACTAAAGTAGAGCGATTTGCCCAGCTGCTGTGGCAGAGTTAGTCGTAGCTAGGCCCACCGGTTTTCCTACCTTTCCTAACAGTAGTGAAGTTCAACAGCACAGTGTCCCATTCCAAAGTTTTTATTACGAATGTAAATAATTGGCGTTTTTGAAAGCGGAAACAAAAGATGTCTTAAGGTGCTTACTGCTATGCAGGAGACGAAAGGGGGCATTACAAAATGTTTAAGCTTGTGATATATTTATTGCTTGTTTTCCAAGAGCACCGAGCGAATTAAAGACGTAAGTGGTTATAATTTTCCTGGCTTTGCTTAGAAGAAAATTTACTAAGGGTTGGACAGGCTTCCTTTTGGTTTGTGTTTTTTCTTTTGTTTTTTAAGAGTATAAGGTTTACACAATCATTCTCATAATGTGACGCAAGCCAGCAAGGCCAAAAATGTTACAGAATATAATGGAATCTCTTCCTTGTAAACTTGTACAGTATGTGGTAACTTTTTCAAAATACAGTTTTTGTACATGGTTTAGAGACAAATTTTGTACATGAAACCCCGAGCCCAATAGACTCTATAAATAATTCTAAATGATCTTAACTGGTTAGAAGTGTATGTAGTTGCTTTTAAGTCATTTTAAATACATTTGCTTTGCAACCGTGCAAAGATTGGAAGTGGGTTTGCATTTCTAAAATGGTGACTTTTCTTCAGCAAGAGTTCTTAGCAACTTCTTGAGTGTGGTAGACTTTGGAACATGTAAATTTTTTGCCTGTAATGTTATCCTGTGGTAGGATTTTGGCAGACGAATGCTGCCCTATTTTATTTTGAGTCTAAGTTAAATGTTTTCTGAAAACAGAAATGTGCACTGAACTCTCCACTGCAAGTCAAGATGTGGTAAAAGCGAAAGAAAGTTCAAGACAATGAAATGAAATACTACTGTCGGTCTCATGTCCACTGTGTTTTATACAGTATCTTTTTTGTTCACTTTGGAAATTTTTACTAAAAATGCAAAAAATAAAGTATTGTGCAGAGAAATGTAAGGTTTTTTTGAAACTTGAAATGCATTAATAAATAGACTTGATGAAATCACCTTCTGAAGATCCATTTACTTTCTGAACCCTGAAAGCAAAAAGGAATGCACAAATTCTTCTTCCTTTCTGGTTTCGCGGGGAAGGGGCTGCTGTGCCAAACAGTAACCCTGCTGTCTTCACCCCATCGAAGCGCACCTCCCAGTTCTAACATCATGCAGTTACCTGCAAGAGCGAGTGGTTTGGTGTAACCTTTTTAAGGAAAGGCCTTAAAATTACCTTTAAATTACTTGTGTGATCCCAGGAATAAAGCTTTCTTTTTATCTTCAGAACAGCAGCTAGTTCCTGGTGAGTATTCCAGCCACGCTACTGAACGACGCCTTCCGAAATAAATAGATTTTTGAAGAGGAATGCTGGAGTCGACGTGCGTTACTCTGAATGCACAACTGATGGATCAGACTTTCAGAAGGAGCAGATTTGCTGATTGCAAGGTGCTTCAGAGCTGCAAAGCTGGGGCTGTCTGTTTTCACCTGTGTTGTGTGGTTGATTTAATGATGAGTGCTTTCAAAAGCCAAGCCCTTCCCTCTGGTCTTTCATCCTCAGGGCTGTTTGCGCGTGGCCTGCTTGGACATCCGTTTCCCGAACGGAGCAGCGTATTCAGGGTTAGTTCCTTCCTCACGATACCTTTTTAAAATGTTGTTTTCCCATAACTTTTTTTTTTTTATAGACAGGCTTTCCCTTGCAGCTAACCAGCACTGTCAGGGTAAATGGTATTAAAGATCACTTGGAGCGCAGCCTTTCTGCAAATCGGTGTCAGAGGTGCCTGATGGATTTGGTGGTGGGTGCACTTACATTTCTGCCTAGGAACGCAAACCAGAGGGGTAGAAATAACACCAAAGCATCTAAAATACAAATTTTGTGTATATTTTCAAGTGTGTTCGGAAGAAACAAATGAGCACAGAAATAGCAGTAATTTTTCTCATTTCTCTTTTAATTAATAGTTCAATATTTCTTCCAGGAAAAACACACAAAAGGGAAGGAAGAGATTTTTACTCCTGAGTATGGGAGGCTCTTTATCACAGAGAGGTGATTAAGAGGACAGGAGTTATTTCATCGCTTTAAAGCTGGGCTTGCTCTGGCAGCGGTAGAATAAGTATCTTCATATCTGCAAGAGTTCAGATACAGAATGTTCTTTTAATTTTCTCATTTGACTTTTAAAAACTTTTCAGATTGTCTTACCTGAAGATATTCTAGCTTGTTTCAGTCTAACTGGAGAATGTCTTGGTTCCCCCCACAGAATCTTTAGAAGTACTCAGACTGCAGCATCCCCGCTACTTGAGCTTCAGCACGCTGTAGACATCTCTGACCTTTTTGCCACCTGCTTTTCCTGAACGAATGCTTTCCAGCTTGTTTCTCCTAAAAGGTTTAGATCCCTTTCTCAGCCTTTTTACCAAGTACGTGATAGTAACGTGAAAGTAATGCCAGTTTTAATGGCTAACGTTTCTAAGTGTATTAGGATGTGTAACTACAGGAAAATTATGACTTGAAAGGTCCATGACTATGTATGTTTGACATCATACAAACCTCATTAAAAGCCAACTCTCCAGTGCTTTTTTTTTTTTTTTTTTTTTTTTCAGGTGTAACAAAACACTAACATTGTAGTGTCCGTACGGAGAAGCAGCATGGTCCAGTTCTTTCCAGCCCTTGTCTCTTGCTCCGTCATCCCTCAATATCTACTGGCCAAAGCCTTTTTTGAGGAGCAGGGGTAGGATTTGGTTCAGGAAGCTTACAAAGTTCCTACCTTAGAAAGCTGGCCATAACCAAGGTTGTAGGTGCAGTTCCAGTGACAGTCTTTCACGTCTTCTATAAATAGACAAGTATTTTCTAAACAAAACAACTGTAAACATTGAATTCTAGAAACAATCTAGGGAGATGCATGATTTGTATCAGCCACACACACGTACGTCTCTCTCTCCTTTTTCATCGTGCTTTGGAAAACTGAAAAGGCCACGCTGTCATTTGTTCTTTGTCGTTCTTCAGGACACGGTCCGCTTTAACTTTATGCCCCGAAAAATGCTGTCAGTGGGACTCTAGCAATTTATTCTCTCCAGTGGATTATAGCTACTAAAAATGTAAAAAACCCAAACCAACAACAACGAAAAAAAAAGCCAAAAACCCAACCACCATCTAAAAAAGCCTGGTGCTCACCTAACTCTTTCAGGGATAGTTATTGCTGAAATTTCCCTCTTCCATGTGTTCCTGATTTGACTTTCAGATATTGTATTTAGGTGAGTGGTTGTAATATGTTCTGTGGTTTTATTTATAGAAGAGCTTTAATAAAATAATTACGTTAGGAAACTTAACTATTAGGGATAGAAACCTGAAGCATGGAATTACTCCAATTTTAATTTTTTTTAACATAGAAGGTGGGAATGCTTTTCGTGTTTGAAAAAGCAATTTGCTTCATCGAGCAAAATCTTTTAAAGCACAAACCTTTGTTTTCAGTGCAGAGCTAAAGATTCATTTACATGGAGTTTGTATCTAAATCTAGAAATACTTCTCCTCATCAAGATGCTACTCCAAGCGGCTTCTGATTTTTTGGTACTCAGGAGGGACGACCACTCTCATTTGAAAAGTAAGTATTTTTTGGTTCCCATCATATTCAGTCAGCCTTTCTGTATTGAATATTCCTGTCTGTTGAGAGGAGTGGTTTTTATTGGAAACAGCTTTTAAAAGTTAGACGTTAATATTATGAATGGTTGGCAAAGGTGACTGCATTCAACGTTTGATCGCTGTACATTGCTTGCAGAACTGTAGTTCTGCTCAACTTGTCCGTTTGTCATGCTTTTCAAATGAATCTCGCTTTAATCCTGGTAACATCTGTATTTTTGATTCCAATTTCCCTGCAATATCTTGGCGCGGAAAGTACTCTTTGCTCCAGGTCTTAGGACTCTCTTGCACATTTTTTTTCCATTTAGAGAACATTCAAAACAAATTACGTTCAGAATACAGAATCATAGAAACGTAATTTTTAATGAATCTTTTGCTTAGCGTTACAAAGTGACAAATGAAATACTCTGACGTGCATAGTGACTTCTATTTCAGTGTGCACCAACCATAAAATAAAAATAATCGGAGACAATAACATTGCTTCACACAACTGGTATTTTGACATAGGAAACAAGGGAATTGTGTAGGTTTGAGCTTATAAACTGTTTATATGCACTGAAGATGTTTGAGAGTTCTACCGTTTTCATTCCTGCAGTTTCAAATCATGCTGAAATCTGCTATACAGTGATTTAAAAATCTAAAATCTCAGGCCTTACATGAACAGGTAAAAAACTAGTTTAATGCAAAAGTTAACTGAACTTAGTTGTGCTAGAATTGTGTGTAGTATACTAAGCATCATTAAAATATTTAAATTACTAGTAATGCAAGTCAGTACTTTAATTAAAATAGTGACACAGCAAAGCATTTTCCAGCAGGACAAAGTTTTGTGTAGCGTTGTAGGTGACAGTGATTTACCTTGTCACGTGGCTGTGATGGAGAGCTCACACATTCTGGGTGTGGAGATTACTTTTAGTTTTTGTGTGTCACGAAGTAAAAAGTTCAAACTCTTTGTTAACGATGTTACCTGTTTGGAAATATTTTCTTCTATTAATTATTTAACTAATAACTTCATTAGGAAGTAATTTAGGAAATGCTTAACTAATAGTAGTCACTTCTAATGTTTCAGAGTGTTTAATGGGAAATGAGGCTCCTGTTTTCCCTTACATCCAACAAAATGAAATTTTTCAAAGGCATATGGCAATGATTCTTTCAAATGCTAATATTTATATTTCTAGTGAGCTGGTGTTTATTACAACTTTAAACAATTTAAAATTGACAGTTGCCATTGGTGAAATTGCTCCTTGATCACTTTGAGAGTAGGCTTACAGACGAACAAAGCACATATTTCAGCTTACCGTTGCATCACAAAAGCTAAATTCCTTTAAGGTATCATCTTCACTGCCTGTACAACTATCAGGGTATTCTAAATTTAGTATAGCTATGTATTTTTAAAATATTTTACTAAATCTATGGTATTTTGAATATATTTTGGTGAGTAGCTGGTTTTGTGTTCTTGTTCATTTTCTGTTTTGTCTCCGAAAGCGATCTTCGCACCTCACAAATGTTTTCTCTTGGGCTGGATGAAGATGAAGGTTGTCAATGCTTTGAGAACAAAATGTCATTCTAGAAAGAAAACACAGTGTGTAAGCACAACATCATTTCCCTTCCTGTGAAAAGCCATTGCACAGAAAAAAACACAGCACGTAATCACTATCCATTAAAATCCTGACACAAACTCCCACTTCTTCTTGCAGCCAACAAACTTGTGAGGAGGGTTAGGTACCTGAAGACACCAGCATCATTTTTTGTTGGTATAAATGTCAGTTACCCATTTCCTAAGATTTCTGCAGTAGTACATCAGGAGTAACTGACTTGTGCCAGGTTATCGACACAGCTGTATTGGACAGGAGTTTTCTGGTTAGAAAAATGAGTTTACCTGGCATAATCCTTTCACAGCCTTCAGACTTTGTCGGTACAAAAATCTGTATTTAAACAGAGTGCTCTAATTTGCAATGTATATTATGTTTTAATTTGCTTTGGCAGCTAGGTCAGTACTGATTTGGGATCACCGATTTTAAAACAGCAGATTTACAGAATTTTTTTTCCCCTAATGGCAGAAGCATATGCCAAGTGCTGGGCTAGGAGGTGAAAACCTACAAAATACATTTTCATGGGGACAAAACCCAAGAAGATATGATCCCTCCTCCGCCCTCCAGCACACACAGATCATCTTGTGCCAATGTCTCTTTACGTTGTCTAACTTGTCTTTTGTGTCGGTATCAAGGAGATGCAGCCCTGCCAGTCGGTGCTGTTCCACGGGAAGTCTGCGGTAGTTACAACTGGTAACTGGTACCAAAGAGGCTGTAGCAAGGAAAAATCGCCTTCCAAGACTGAACCACAGTTAACGAGGTAAGACATGCTTTTCTCATTAACCTGACTGGAACTGCTCAGTTAAAACTTCTCAAAGCTGTGGGACTCATTACGAGTTTTGTTATTCTGGCTGAAGTTTCTCTGTGCCAATAAGCAGTTTCAAAAGGGTTGTTAGCATTGCTGTACATAGAGAACAAGGCCGCTCAGACTTGGTGATCCACTTTCAAAGCAATCGGCAGAGGAAAAAGAAAAAAAAAACACCCCCCCCCCCCAAAAAAAAAACCAAACAAACAAACCAGCAAACATCAGAACAAAGAAGCAGACTTCAGTGTGCATTCACAATCTTTTTTTTTTTCCTCCGGAAAACTGCACTTTGATGCTACTTCAGAGTTCAGCTGACAAAATTGACATCACTGACTGCATACTAGAGAAAAAAGCACAACCAGAGTGCAAAAATGACTGTCAAATACCAGAGAAAGTGTGGTACGTAGGAGTACAGTCAGTCTTTTTGTTTTCCAGGACTGCTCGCATCCTGTTTGGCCACTACAGAAATTTCCAAATGCCTGTAGTTGAAACATTGCTTCTGCAGTTTATCACCCAGGAACCTCTCACACAGCCCGCACAGCGTAGTAATTCGTGATCAACTATCAGACACCAGACTGACTCTTAAATGAATGCGACTAAAATAAGGGAATTTTATGGTAAAACCTTTAACTTCAGTGAATAATCAGATGACTGTGCAGTGCTGCATGTGATCCTTCTCATGAGGACTTTCAAGAACAGTGATGCTGTAGGTATTGACAGTCAAATAATTAAGATTGGGCATATATTTTGTAAGTAGGAATTTGAGCTTTTCATAGTCTTAATATTGGAGTCAATATTTGTATTAGACAGTATCTTGTTTCTTTGAAATTTCCTACGATCCTTATGGAGTGAGATAATCACATTCTAAAAATTAGTAACAAGTTGTCATCGGTTATTGTCATTAATTGTGTAGAAAAAATTGCCCTGCAGAACTTGTTAGAATTCTGCCTTGGTTCTGTGTGCTGACTCCTCTATTCCCACGTATCGACAGAATCACCCAAAGTTACTGTGCCTTAAACTCAGATGAGCAGCCGTGGTGAGCCAGAACGTTTCCCACTATTCATTTCTGACGTGAGAAAAAAGAAATTCTGTAGGTCACTTAAAAATCACGCAGCCTGATCTGATGGAAGGGGAGAGGGGAAAGCCGAAGTTGTACCTGCGTAAATTCACCCTTGGTGCGAGTGCTGGGACTCGGATGCTTGTGTTGGAGCTAGGATAACCCGTGTGCCAAACATCTGTGGGGTTACTAGAGAAAAACAGTGGTTTTGTGACACTTACTTCTGCTGTGTTTCCCCTGCTTTCACTCTTATTGTCTTCACTATAAGTCCCGGTCGACGGGTGCCTTTTGTCCATGGTATTATGGTTTGAACTGTGTCCCAGATATTTTCCCAAACTGCGGTTCCTTCCCATTTGAACTTGATCATTATTAGCTCCCCAATATCGGTGTCCAGGGTGATGAGAAAAGAGCTGGTTTTATTCCCATTAATACCTTCAACACTGCAGAAAACAAAACCAGAATAATGCTGTCTTAATTATTATGGAAGAGCACAGGATACCTAATGTTCAGGGGAACTTCCAAGATTACGATGTTTGTTTTGTAGAATTTTTTAAATGCAAAAATTTTAAAATTTTGTGACTTTGAGGGGAGACGGGTGAAGAGAGAACAATTTCCAGTTCATTTTCACGCAGCTGTCCTAACCCATTTCACTCTCGGCATGATTACGCACGTGAGGCGGTATTACAAGCTGGTGCCTTGTTTCTCACTTGTGCGATGACACGTCGTATCAATACTCACAGCGTGACGGGCAGGTTTTTAGCATCCTCCTTAGTGCCCGTCAGAGAGATGGTAAAAGTTGGCTCCATCTGCTTGCCTTGGATTTCATTCACAAAGTGGATCTTGAACTGATAATGGTAGACTGGAGAAAGGAAGAATTTGCAAAGTGGACAAAATTAACGGTCCAAGAAGCAATAGATTTCTCAGGCAAAAGAATTTTTCCTTTCAGAGCAGAAACATGATTGGTATCCCATTTTACTTTTAAAACAAATTCATTGCAATTAAAACATCATCATTTTTTTCTGATTGTTGCTGTGCTGTGCAATCCCGTAGGGTTTGGGGCCCTGTTGCTCTATTTAAAAGGAGGAAGAAAAAAGGTAACCTGGACCGAGTTCCCTTTGTAGGATAAAACATGCTCCTGTGGGAAACATGCCAGCTTTTTGGAAGCTCAGTTGTTTGTATTTCTAGCAAACCTTCTATCTAATCACCAGACCAATCCTCATGACTGGACATGACACAGATTGAAGACCTCGCGCAATGCGGTCAGGCTTTTTCTCCAATCGGCTAGAAAATGGCCCTGGAAAACAGATGACTCGCCAGTTTTCCGGGACCGCATAATGACACATTGTGCCTAACATGCATCCCTTAACAATATCCCTTTGTTCAAGCACATTGCTATAAAAGATGTCATTAATACTTTGAGATTTGGTGGGTTTCTAGAAGAACGGTGTTTAGGAAAGCTCTGAACTCGATATTGCCAGAATGAAGAGTGCCTAAGGACTCACCAGTGTACTGACTGCGAGCAGTTGGACATTTAGTAAGTAATGAAAAACAAAACCAAACCAAACCCCATGCAGTTAGAGGTCATATGCACGCAGATATTGTCAGCTAGATTTGAGTGTCCTGATCTGTCTGGTGATTCTACCAGACACCTTCTTGACAAAGAGATAGGTGTAGGTGTTAATTAAGAAAGCCCTAAGTAATTTCCATTAAAGACCACAGAGTATTTGGAAGAATTAGTGATGTGGAATCTGTGCAATCTAGTCAAGTTACACATGGAAAACTGTCCTGGTAAGTGTTATTGCACCCTAGTTTTTGGGTAGAAAGATGCTCTTTCCTCAATCCCCCTCCTCACCCACTTCAGGCTTCGCTATACCTGAGAACGGCTCCACCGCTCTGCTAAGGGAGGAATCTTTTTATGTATATGCACAGGTAGATTTTTTTTTTTTACGTGCAGCTCTGAGTGTTCACAATGGAAGGTATTTGCTAGAAAAACGATATTTTTGTTGTTGTTTCATAGTGACTGTACGTTAGTGAACAATAGATTTTCTTTTGCGAAGGTAGAAGACAAAAGAGCTGATTTTTTTTTGCTGCAAACCTGGTGAGGACAAAGCAGGCAGAGAGGCTTTCTTACAGATCACTTTTATTACTATCCTGTCTTTCCTGAGTTTTCTCTCTGTAAAAACTGTTCTACTCTATGTTCTGATAAAGCCTAGGCTTTTGCTGTGGTTATGATGGTCACTTTAAGGAAAAAGGTGAGCATATTCATATAAAATCTCTGACTCAGGGTCCCATCACAGCAGTATTATAAATGTTAACTTCTTTTTACAATCATTTTTTGTTTGAACTGGCTTAACATACACTCCAGAATATAATGCCATTAACTTGAAATGTCAGATTTTGTGAAGATGCAGAGGATTGTGAAGTGTAATGCTGAGTTTGAAATTTCTTCTGTTTGGGCTTCTCACATGATCTTCAAACATTTTTTTTTTAAAGAGCATTACAAAGATGACTTTGTACGCACCCTCCCACAGTTGCTGCCTTGTTTGGGAACTTTCGTGAAAGGAAACCATTGTCTAGGGCACTGATATCTGCGTATGCATCAGGGATGGTTTTTGAAGCAAAACCAGTTCCAA
Organism: Tetrax tetrax; assembly: GCA_009806455.1. NCBI lineage: Eukaryota > Metazoa > Chordata > Aves > Otidiformes > Otididae > Tetrax > Tetrax tetrax. The sequence goes on from WHYT01013315.1 coordinate 57,654, forward strand.
GCATAAAAATGCAATGTGTTTCAAATTGAAATCAAAGCCAGTAAGGCAGATATTTTACCACAAGCTGAAACTGTCTCCTTGTCCAGAGAAGAACCCAACACAGGGATCACGTTTCTGTGCCCAAGTGTGGTGGTGGCAGACGCCGCGTCCTCAGAGCAATTCGCTTTCCTGCTTCTGACAGAGACCTGACTGTACTGCAGCAGAATTACATTGGGAACTAGACACGGCCTCTAGAATTTTCAAATCTACTTCAGATGGCCTCCTGAGGCGTTTTAAAAAGTATAGGAAGAGATCCAGCAGCTCTGAGTACCAGTCAGGGCTGAGCAGACCCCTCTGGAGTCATCACCATGTACTTCAGAGCTGTGTTAGTGGAAGGCTTCCAAAATTATTTTACAAGTACCTGAATTTTTAAAAAATCTGATATTGCACTTGAGTACTGGGCACTGTGGGGAAACAAGATGTGTAATGCAAACAGCATTTTTAAGCGTTTCTCCTTGGGAGCGGAAAGCTCTTGAGCATCCATGCCAGGGCCACACGCCAAAGGTCCCTGCACCGAAAGTCGCTTGGAAGAAGCGTGTCCCTGCCATTCATCCCCCACAGTCCTGCTTCTTCTCGCGTTAAAACGTACGTAAACCTTCCCGCTAGCAGGCGAATATCTGCTCGACAGCGTCCGTTGTCTCGTGGGCCCTCTGACAGCCCACAGCCAGGCCTGGGCCATTTTGTAACGGAGACTGGCAGATAGGCCCCGCTTCCCTGTCAGACTGCTGCCTGCCCCTCTTTCTGGTAAGAACGTGCAAGAAACCACATTGATTGTCTCTCTGAGCTTAGAAAATTGTTACTTTGTGCTCTCGATAAAGTACTATAATGAAGATAAAGCTAGAGTACCAGTCACTTTATTTCAGTGCTACAGTTCTGCCCTGTAAAAGTCATGCTATTCTGTTGTCTATCTATTGTTTGAACAGTAATAATTTATATATCATCTTGTAGGCTAATTGCAGATAAAATTTGGGCAGACTCGGAACAGGAGGCTTTACAGGCCTCCCAGAGCAATTATGCTGCTTTTTTGGCTTGGCTGTGTGCCTGCATACGTTATAACAAACTCTCACGGGCCAGTGTAGGAAAATCCTGCAGACCTGGACGCGAAGCATCCCTGAGACCTCGGATCCACGGTTAGCCTGTGGCAGGCGTTTTTTCCCCACAGAAATACGGAGAGTCAGGATCCTGATGAACGGGCATCAGGATGGCCTACTGGGATTCTCAGTAAATTGATTATTCCCTGAGTTTTTGTAAGCTTTACTAAATGAGTAAATAGGATCTGGGCTTGGGCTCATTCTGACATGTTGTGATCAATCCGGAGACCGTAACAGGTGTTCCCACAAACCTTTGAAAGGCATATGTGCTCTCGTTTTCAAAAAGAGTCGCCTGCTTTTTGGGAGCCTTTCCTCCCTGATGTTGTAGCCCAGCGTGTTGCAGCGGTTCTTTCTACAGCTGAGGCACATTCCTTTGTTGAAAGTGTTGATGTCGTTGCACCAGTACGCTGTGCTTTGCTTATCCTGGTGAAGCAGAGAGTCGATGAACAAGTGAACGGACCTCTCGTGGGCACATTTCACAGTTTGGGTGATGCCTGAAAAAATGCAAACAGGAAAATTTGGCGTGCCCTGTTTCCTCTTCACCATTTCAACTGCAGATCAGCACAGTAACCAACTATAAACATGTTAGTGTTCCCCCCACCCCCTTTACTACTAAAACATCATGATTTTGCCTCAGAAATCATACACTGCAACAACTTTACTTTTAGGACCATCCAAATAGTCTGGCTGAAACCACAGGATAATAAAATAGAATACTGCTTGAACTTTTCTAGCTTGACTGGTTAAGACTGTAAATATGAACCTTTATTTCATTTTCCTGGCTGTTTTGGTCAATAGGAGGTTATATGCAGTCTTTCAGATCCTGCCACATTAAAGATGGCAGTCTCCTTCTGGATGGTTGAACACTGTTGTCTTTTGGATGCTTACAGAGTAATGTTGTATTTTGTCCCTATCAGAGCGACAAACTCTCATGATGAATTGAATTTTACTTGCAGCTACTACTGAGGAAAAGGAGCAAAAAATGTATTAAATATATTAAAATTATCCAATATATAGATCTAGTTTCACGAGAAGTTAAGAATCTCTTTCTTCAAGTGTCATCAAATTACAAAAGTTATTTTCTTTTGTATAATTGGGATATATCACAATGTGCTGTTTTTATGTCTTCACTTGATAAGCTTTCTAGCTGATGCTTGATTTCAAATTTGTCATAAATTATCTGCTAACAAAGTAAGGCCTACTTTTAGATACTGTGACGGTAGTTGACTGTGTTGGGTTTGTGTAGCGGGGGGGCTGCGGTGGCAGTTCCTGCAAGAAGCTGCTGGAAGTTTCCCCTTTGGCAGACTCGGCCGGGCCTAGGGTGGAGCCGCTGCTGGCCAGGGCCGAGCCAGTTGGTAGCAGAATGTTCCCTGATAACGCCCCTGCCATAATGTATTTAAGAGGAGGAAAACTTTTTATTTTTATTTTTTTTTTTTAAAAAAAAAGGGCTGAAGAAGCTGGATCAGGGGCAGAGGGGAGGCCCGAGCCTTGTGGGCCTTGCAGGCCTTACCCTCTGGCCTCCCGCCGGGCGGCGACTGGGCCCGACTGGGCCCAACCAGGCTGCGAGAAGTGGATAGGAGATGAGATGTGGAGAGACCTGAGAGGTGTCTGCCTGCCTGGTGTGAATGATTTCTGTGAGAGGAACGGCTGCAGGCGCCGAGGGCAGTGCAGAAGGAGGGAAGAGTAAAGTCACTCCCAGCAGAGATCCCCCCACAGCCCGGGGAGCCCACGGAGGAGCAGAGATCCCCCGCAGCCCGGGGAGCCCCCGGAGGAGCAGAGATCCCCCCGCAGCCCGGGGAGGACCCCACGCCGGGGCAGGCGGGAGCCCCAAGGAGGCTGTGGCCCGTGGAGGCCCCGCTGGGGCAGCCGTTCTGGAGGGGCTGCACCCGTGGAAGAGATGACCCACGCCGGAGCAGTTCCACGAAGGATTGTGGCCCGTGGGAGGGACCCCACGCTGGAGCAGGGGAGGAATGTGAGGAGTTCTTCCCCCGAGGAGGAAGCAGCAGCATAAAGCGACAAGTGATTGACTGACCACAACCCTCGTTCCCTCTTCCCCGCTGTGCCACTGGAGGGGGGAAGAAGGTAAAAACAATTAAAATCAAGTTAAGCCTGGGAAGAGGGAGGGGTGGGGGGAAATATTTTTGCAATGCAGTATGCCTGGTGTACTGTACTCTTTTGGGGTTTTTCAGTGAACAATTCTGGTTGTGACTGTGCATCAGTACCTTTTTTCGGTGTGTTGCATCAGTTTCTCTATACGTTTATGTTTAGGTACATTGGAAAGAAGCTTCTATGTATAAAACCTAACCTGGAACATTGGCAGTCAGGTCCTAGAGAGAGCATCCTCTGCGCAGCTGAAGGATGGGGAGCTGGGGAAAGGTGAACTAAGGAGGTGAGTCGTACAGCCCTGTGTTTTATTTGATTTGAAGTAATTAATTGCACACTAGATGGATCTGCCTTAATTAGAATAAGTTTTCTCATTTCCTCTACTGCTCAAGCAAATACCTTTTGAAATTATTCAGAAGTGCGTGACAGCAGGATGCTCATGGCCTCATTTTCAGAAGTGCTAGGCAGCCAGGTTTCTTACTGGAGTCAGTAAGAACAGTTTGAACTCAATACATGTAAAAATCAGCTAACCTATTTCTAGAAAAGAAAATTCCTTGCATATCGTGAGAGATTATACTCCCATTAGACGCTGTTTAATATGTAAAAGTTCCCCAGAGAATGCGGCTTCCCGTTTTGCGCCGTCGGTTCTTACCGGTGATCCCGTATTGCGCAATGTGGTTATACACGTGCATGATGTGACAGCCAGGCTGGAAGGTGCCTCCGTTGGGATAAAAGTCAAAATGAGCCACGGGCTGCTTGATGCCAACGCTGAGACCCATGTGCTGCTTGGTGAAAGTATGAATTGCATCTACAAAGTTTGCATCATCTGGAGATAAACGGTCTGTTGGTGACATTCCTTCAAACAAGGGACCGGCGGGGTCAAGGCCTGCAATAAATGCAAATAATCCCGTGGTGATGCTGTGCAGATGGGCTGTTCTTTTACTGTGATGAGAAAAGCCTGTGATAAATATTTAAAACCAGGCAGCACCGGGCCGTTACAAGGTCTTTCACTGATAGAAACAATGCTGGGAACACTGGTCCTGCCGAGGTACGTGGTTAGACCAAAATGTAGAGTAAACACGGGCGCTGGAATACACAGTAACTGCTGCATGCACAAGGACACGGGCCCAGAGATAGAGGTGTTTGTTGTAGACAAACCATGCTTGCCACTGCTTTGTCACTTGAGAGATGTTTACTTAATTTTGCTCTTTCATACTCCAGAGGTCATGCATTTCAGAGGCCCTTTAAAAGACAGCAGTCCCACAACAAGGTTGACTTTTAGCCCACATTTTGGACCTGAAACTTTATAAAGCTTCACATAAAAGAGCCATATGGCTGCTAGATGTTGTTCATAATAATTTTTCAGCTTTGAAAGTCTTCAAGGCGAATTATTGCAGTATTCAGAAAAGTGATTTTCCCCTTAGGGAGTCTTGCTGAATTGCAGTTTGCTAGACATTTTTGTGTGGTGCTCTTTTTTTGTGGGGGACTGATTTATGGAAAAGGACTGCCAGTGTAGTTTAAAGCTGCCTTCAGTTTTGAGGACAAGCCTCTAAATTTGAGATTTTTCAGTTGGTATTATGGACTACACTAGCTGCATAGATGTAGCTGGACAAGACTAATAACACAGGCTACACGTAGGGATGTCACCCTGAAGGCATACATTTCCTTTCATTTTTAACAGCTTTTATCACTATGAATTTTTGGAGCTTATTGTTACAAGTCTGAATCCTTTTGGCTGAAGAATGCATATAGCTGTTACAGTAAATACTGTGTTTTCATGGTTTTTACTTATCCATTATTGAGATTTTATTATTAATATGGTTTGAACAAAGTGCGGGCCTCATGTAAAATGCACTTCTGTTTTGGTTTGGAGATTTCATACTTTTTTAAGCCATCACTGTGCATTAGATGTGGAAATGTACAATGTACAGTTAGACTATTTCTTCAGCATCATTTTCTTTTCAAAATGATTTGCTAACAATGACCAGTGTATTTGAATGGCTTTGGGTCAAGTTAGTGACCCAGTAATGCTAGTGGCTAATGTTTAGTTTAAGGCCGTACTGGGATACAAGATAAATTCAAGCAACTTGACTCTTTGGTTTATGATTTGTAGTCTCCACGCTCGCATACCTTGTAGGTCACAATTTGGACTGGGGTAGGAAAGATCAAAGCTAGAAATACTGTGATACTTCATTTTGAAAAGTGTTTTCATTAGATTTTCTAAATCTAACTTCTAAACTGTGGCAAATATTGCTATTCAACAGCTAACCATTGCTGTGACATTGGTATGTCAAGCATCTGCGTAACTTAAATCACTGACTGTTACATTTCTTAAAGTTACAAGCCTTTTACCTGTAATTCTTCCAATCTTGTTCGTACCACTGATATAACTGCCAGCAAATCCCGAAACATGAGCTCCTAGGCTGTACCCAATTAGATGCACATTGCTTCTGGAAAATGGAATGGATTCCTGGAAGATAGCAGCAGCTTGATTTAGGGGCATAAAATATGAAAAGTAAACAGTGAAATACTTCCTACAAGCTAGGAATGCCATGAATTACAACACAATACATTTGTGTGTTGATGATGGAGGTCAAATGAGGTGCACAGATCGTGCACTAAATTTATTTGCTGGCTGACTGCTATTCCTTGCCTCCTCGTCGTGCAGCAGGAAAATGCCACACTTTTGGGCACTGCTACTTAGGTGATGTGCTCAGGACAACCATCAGCAGGTAGGATTTCTGTGGCGAGTGATGCACATGAGCGTTCCCCTTTGTCTGCAGCACTGGGCTCCCCTGTGACTATGCAGTGGGTATCTGTTCTTTAACTCCAGTGTAAAGCCTGGCTTGATTTCTAGAGTGTGCCTGGCTTTTTTTTTTCCCCTGAGATACTAGCACAAGCTAAATTAGAAGCCAGAGTATCGAAGCATTGATCAGACATGCTAAGTGGTACAGCGATGACATTTCTGGGACTGATGTGTACCAAACTGGGTATCTGATCTGAAACAAAGCCGTTGAAGCAGAATTAGCCTCAGGCCCTTCTCTCTCCCTAATCAATACTGTGTAGGTCTAAGCATTTCACCTGAGCTGCGCATTTCAAATACCTGCCTGCCCGTAAGCAGACCGAAGCAGAAAGCAGAAAGACAGTTGTGGGAGTTGGAATGAAAAGTTTTTTAACTGTTAAACTCGGGAGGCGTGCTTCTCAACAGCAGGAGGGTTTACTGCTTGAACATGCTCCATTGGACAACGGTAAATTTATGGTGTATTTAAATCCTGGAACATATCGTGGTACAGGAGAAGCTACCTACAGTGCTGGAACAAGGAGCTGTTTATTCAAGCCTTGATTTGTTTGCTGACACTGGAGAAATCACAGGCTGTCTTTATTGTTGACAGTGTGATGTGTCCTCCTGGGAACTGAACAAAGTCCTCCCTTTGATTCATTCAATAATTAAACAGCCTCAAAATACGACTTTAGGCTCCAGCAACTGTACATTTCCCCCAGAGCTAAGCTTTCTTGTAACGTCACAGTGAAAAACAGTGACTCTGGCTCTTCTGCCTCCTCTGTTGTGCCTGTTGTCCCTAACTGGGCATGGTATCTAACAGTTTCTTCTAGCCCTGCCATTCCTGGTGGAAGCAGCTTAGCCCTTCAAAGGTGTTTGCTGCTAATCTTTCAGCTTTGCAGCGTATTTCCCCTCCGCCGTCTTTTCCAGAGAAACCCTCGTTGATCTGGGAGCTCTTACCTCCAGCCATTCCAGGAAGTCTGCTATCTCCTGTCCGATGTAGCGAGTATTCTGTACGGCAATGGGATAGTGCTGGTGAGCAAATGTGAGCCAGTCCGCGATGATCACATTGATTTGTTTACGCTGAGACTTCAGAGCTGCTGCCATTTTCCAAATCCAGTCTTCTAAGATCCCATCCACCTGTTTTTATTAAAAAAAAAAAACAAAAAAAACCCAGAAAAAGACATTCTTAAGGGAAAGCAGTCTCTGCCAAATATTTATTGTGAAAAGCTCAAGGAAACCAAAAAATGTAACATAAACAAGGAGGGCTTAATGCTGATAATTGGATTTTAGGGGCTTCAGCATGCTTCAGTGCTGAGAATCTTTGGGGTTTGGTGGACAAAAAAATTAAGAATCAGTATAAGAACAGTATAATGATTTATATCTTGTAATATGAACTCTTAGCTGTGAAATGATGTCCCTAAATATTTTCACTCATCCTGGGATAATTGGTATTACTGATTAAAAATAAGGCCGGAAATGTCCACAAAATCTCCCATTTCATTCAAGAGCAGCTGTCCCTGTAAATTTAAGCTAAAAGGGCTGGAGAGAGAAGGAAGCTACAGGATTGTAGACCTTCTACAGCTGTTCTGTTTTGAAATCTGCTGCTTTTTTTTTTTTGGTCGTTCTTTTTCACAATTTTCTTGTTAGCATCAAAGACTGCTTCCGACTTGATGGACTACAATTACTGTTTAATCTACCAGATTAAATTGTCGCTCTGGTCGCACGTATCTCCTCAACTGCTAGAACATCCTTATCTCTTCTGGTGTTTTAACAGAATTTGGAAGTCTCAGTTCTGAGTTTCCACACACATTCATCTAAGAGCCCAACACCTCTGCAAAGTAAATTAATATGAATGATAAATTTCAGTGGCAGCAGCTTCAGGGCCATGGTTTGTCTTTGAGGGAGGATATAGGTTTTGAACAAATTTTTATTTGGGAATCTTGGCTAAAGTAATCTGGGGCAATATTTCACCCAAAGTCAGCTCTGCTGTTATTTGTTAAGAGAGTTATATGCATCGAGGGTGTTGTTCAAAGTTTCTCTGCAGATTTGCAGATGTGCAAGAAAGATCCATGTTGCTGCCTGACGGGATGACACTGGTTCTATGAGAATCAGGGATCTGTTAAAATGACATTTTTATTATCCTGCCTTTTCTTTGGTTTCTTTTCCAGCTGAGAAGCTGATCAGAAGTCACTCTTAGTACTGCTGTGCTTTTGAGAAATGTGGTCATGCTGTATTGTATTTTATTTTATTTTTACAGTTTAAGGGAAGCAATTCAGTGATAATTCATTGACGTTGGAAGCTCCATTTTCAGCTGAAGGGGCTTATAGAGAAGTTCTCTTTAAAGGTGTATCTGTGAGAAAGATGCGGGGCGATTGGGTGCGCTTCCTTTCAACGAGCCTGTAAATATCTGGCAGTGAACATATCCGAGAAATGAAACTGGTATTCAGTCCTCCAGAGGCACAGCCCATTAATTCAGCTACTCCTTCAAACTCTGCTGCCTTCAAACCAGGGCTGAACCTAATCCTTGGCATGGGACCCTCACAGGAAACACTGCTTGTAGACTGTTCCTGCAGAATCTCAGTGGGGAGTATCCACTTTGTGCTATTTCTAGCCATGATAGGTACCAAGGAAATCCACCTCCTTTCTAATCGCAACCTTTCTTCTGCGGTTACTGTTGGCACTAGCATAATGACAAGGAAAGGATATCAAATCAGATGTAGTTTGAATTAAAAATAAAAGGTGAGTTCATACCGACCAGCCATGGACTATCATCACCAGAGGAAGAGAGGCATTGAAACTGCATTTGTCAAGAGTCTCCAACTGATTTAAAAAAATCTGACAGCTTTCTTCAGTTGTATCTGTATAGAGTCGGAATTTGGTTTCTAAGTTTTGCTGCTCTTTCTTTGATCTAGTGTGCTGACTCTGTGATCCCAGTGCCTCTGAAATGAAATTCATAACAACAGTCATAACAGGATGGAATCTACGACCTGAAGACGTTACTAGTGAAACACAGTTTATAAGACAACGTAACCCAGTAAGATCGAAACTCTAGCTATGTATAATCGCTGCCTACGCCACGTGGGCCTAAGCTGTACGTTCTGGGTCAAAAAAGGCACCTCTTTCAAAGTCTGAGATGGTAGAGATGTGCCTCTGAGTCCATCTGTTTGAACAATAACAATCACGCAGGAAATATTGATCTTATTGCCACGCGCTCTTATATAATGCACAAGTATTTTAAAAACACAGTCTGGGTGTTGTGACTTGTCAATGTTATTTTACTAACGTGCATTTGCTAGCAATTGCTGAGTGAGCATCGTTACACCAAAACAACCATTTTATATGGGGGTTATAACTCTGCTTAGAACACTTAGGTGACTGCTTAAACTATTAGACCACATCGTAAATGATTCTTCTCCTCTAAAAAGGCAAGATGAAATGTTCTTGTTTTACTTGTAATATTTTTGGTGGTTTCATTTTTAGATGTAATAGCTCAGCAGATATAGGAGTGCATTTGCAGAAGTGTCTATTAAGTACCTGGAGTGGTATCTAATTATGAAAGTGAGGGCAGGGCGAACTGTGGTCTTATCAACATTATGAGCTTAGAAGGAAAAGCACAAATATGGAGAAATTGCTGGACTATGGAGTAAAATAAAGCAAGTTGTGACATGCAAACCTGATGTTTCTTTCTAATAAGACTTCACGCTTTATTTTATCTTAAAATAATCCACATAATTATTACTTAAGATAGAATCAAATGAGATCAGTAGAAGTTAGGGTGTGATGAACTAGAGAAATGAGACGTTCCAGTTCTTTGTGTTGGAATGGAAACTCTTAGAGTGCACAGAGTTTACTGATGGAGTTCCTTGGGGACTGGTTTTTGACAAATCTTGTTTTAATATTTTTCATTAAAGAGGCAGGCAGGAAAGGTAGAAGACTGACAAAATTTGTGAGGCATTGCTAACGCTGAGGAGACCAAAACGTTAAATACGACGAGCTAAATGACCTTGAAAATCCAGCAACAGAAACGGGTCGAAATCTCATCCTGTGAAGTGCAAGGTCGTACAGTTGATAGGAATTTCTCTATAAATGGGGCTCATAAATTGGAAGTGACACGCAGTGAAAAGACTTGACTGTAGTAATCAGTAACAAAACTATGAGTCACTGCTGTGATTTGGCTGTGAAAAAGGAAAAGATGCACCGAGGAGGACGTTTTTGGTAGGGAGAGAGAATGTTAGCTCCACTAAGTTAAGGCGCTTGCTAACGACACGCAGGGCTGTGTGCAGAGCTCGTTACCCAGCTCTGGTGATACCAGTTCAAGCTGCGACAGCTGCTCAGCAGCACCATGAAAACAGTCAGAGAGGAGGCTTTTGTTTTAATAAGGCCTAACAAATCATGATACGTTCTCAGAGGTGAAAATGAAGTATTTTATTCACTGAGAAAGAAGATAAAATGATCTGTGGTGGAACAGAAATCACGTTAGTTAAATTTTAGTTCTTATATTTTTCTTGCATAAAAGTTCCCTAATATAACATTAATATTAAAAATATTATATTGTATTTTATCTTCTAAGTCAGTGCATTTAATTTTTTTTGTACATCACAACTCTGTAGGTATTTTCAGAAGACATCTGAAATGATAGTATATTCACTTCTGTATTTCATCTGCAAATGTATCCTGAGGTTCTGTGGCGTTGTTGTCTTGATAAGGTTTTGACAATTCACAAGGTACCTGCGCTACATTTCCAGATGAGCGTTTATCCTGCAAGCATGTTTGGTGATGAAAAACTCCCATATTTATATATTTGCAGTAATAGCATCTTATTATCCGCAGTGCATAGAACGCTAACGTGAAAGTATGCTGGGTTTGGATCAGGCTCTGCTTTTGCCACATGTCAGTCTTGTTACAAACTTTATTCAAGGGTTTATTTTAGTATAATGCCAAGACATGATACAAACAGTATATTTAATTTGGTGAAGTGAATGGCGAGTCTGGCAAGAGAACTCCCAAACTGAACTGCTCCGACATGATGTTCCAAGTCACTCCAGGCCATGTTATGTTCCATAGCTAGGAAACGTTACTGTAGAAAGTTGTTCAGCCTTTTACAAGAGGTGGAAATTTAAAAGCTTCAAATTCAGCAATGGTTTCGTTGTAAAAATTCTTAGCTTCAGTGTCTCACATTTTTCTTTAATGACACTCGAAACTGTGACAGCTAGCTAGGACCAAGTCTGACCATTTTTCTTTTACAATGCCTACTTAAAAGCGTTTATGTTGGATTTTTTTTTTTTTTTTTCTGGGAGAGGACTCAGTTTCTGAAGAAAGTCGTATTAGGAGAAAGCCAATCTAGCTAAAGAACTGAAAATAGGAAAGAGATTTAACGATTTTGGTATTAACCTCTGGTTTATTCAGGCTTTGGGGAGCAGTCTCTACACAAAGCCAAGCATTGTGTTCTATATTTAGCACAAAAAGAAAAACAGGGGAAAAAAAGTAACTTGTGCCTGTTCCATTGTACACATCCTGTCTTTGTTTTAGGCCTTGTTTTCATTTTCGTTTTGCGCTTTGTCACCCTCCGTGTTGTTTGGACATCCTACAGAAAAGGAATCTGATAAATAGCTATGTTCCTCGTACACGGGCTGGGAAAGCGCTTGCGCTGCTTTAAAGGGGGAGCTTTTGGCTTGCCAGCAAGTCTGAGAAGGAATTAAGAATACAGTTTGAACTTCATGGCTGTCAAAAGTTGAAAGTTCCAATAGAATCTGTTGTGTCCTTAGACAAAGAACTGCATCAATCCGTTAATCCATGTAATGGCTTGGAGAAGGAAATAAAGTCTGAAGAGCTTGGCTTCTACAACAGACTCCTGCTAAAAATGTCATACCGGTGGCTCGGTAGCATAATCGAAGGAAACATCACATTTCATTGTTCAGTTTACAAAAACAACAAAATGAAAGTGCTAAACATTTTCCCATGCTAGTTGCAGCTAAGAGTGCCAAGATCTTTCTGAAACTCCAAAGAGTTTCTCTTTGGAAAATTAGCCCTTGCCCAGATGAGTCAGTTGCTGGCTTAATTTTCTTTTTCTCTGAAGATCCTGCTCTTAACAGGAATTCTTTGAGGACTCTAACTGAAGGCTGGATTTGTAAATACCACTTAACTCTAATATAGCAAAGTTTCTTGTAAAATTTTTGGGGTTGGCTTTGGCAGACAAACCAAAACACTTATTAGATTTGAGTGAGATAATAATGTTTTCTTCCTGAAAAGTGAAACGAAAAGATTGATTCCTAGTTGAACAAAATGAAACCTTTTTTATAATTGGGATTTAAAAAAAAAAAAAAAAAAGTAAAAATTTTAAAAGGAGAGGTGTACTATGTAAAGTAACCATCTGAATGCAGTGCACACTGGGATGTGCAAGAGAAGAGTTCAGGTACTGTTTCTCACTATTAGCATTTTATTTGTATTCATATTATTAGTGGTTATTGCTTTAGGTGATGCCCGTCCCGCTTCTAATAATGCGAGCTCCAAACTAAGATGAAAGCAGCGTATGAAGAATAACGAGAAAGCTAGTAAATATGAAGAAGTAATTTTTTTTCTGTAAAAAGAGGTCTTTCAAATAGTAGTAGTAATTATAATTCCCTATAGACTGAACTTAGATTATTATTATATTTAAATCTTCTCTTTACCTGTAGAAGCAGGTTAATTCAGGAGATTGACTTGGACCGAATCACCCCAAAACATGAGAAGGCATATGATTTTCTTAACTATGGAATTTTTGGAGTTTCTTCAGAAATTTGCAGATGTGACAGTAATCCTTTAAGACTTGTAGATGAAAATTTTACTGGAAACTACATAAAGGTCTGGACACTGGCCAGAGTTTGAAACCATGAAATATCATGTGCTTTTCTGGGGGACAGATTCAGAATCTAAATATATTTATTTCTATATTTTTGTCAGGGCATAAAAATACAACTACAAAATATCTGCTTTAAACCACAAAATTTGTGGTGCATCAGGAATGAGGGCAAAGTATGATAGGACTATATAATGTTAAGAGCAAAATGTTAATATTTACGAAGTCACGCATTTTAAATTCATGTTATGCTACAGCATTAAGAAACTGATTAAAATCGGCATTCCCAACTAAGGAAAGAAGCTTTTCTAGCTAAGAAAAATAATCTTTAGCATCCTTCTTCCTGTGGTGGAACTCTACAGGAAGAGTCTCTCAATAAAGTCTCACTGAAGAGGGCTGAAGAGGATGTTTCAATGGCACTCATCTAATCCATAGGCAAGTGGAAAATTAGTTAAGTAAACCTGAACAGAAGCTGAACTTTGGGCTGCTGGTGTGTTAAGGATACTTAAAAACTGTACATGTCAGCACGCAACTACCTAGACAAAACATATTTTTTGTGATTGCCTTCTGACCCTTACCGCAGCCTCCCTTCCTGCTCGTGAGTGGATTTGTCTGAGCCGAAATAAATCTCCTGTATCTTTTGGATGGCTTTCGCTGCCTTTCGTACAGGTTTCCATGTTCTCCGAAATGTTGCCAAAAGAGTACTCATGTATTGTGATGTTATTTGGGTGAGACCAGTATCCAACGTGTTTAAGAAACAAGTGACACAAGTATTGTGGTCCCCAGAATTAGAGAACTGGGAACATGAGGCTAGCCTTTGTCTGCTTTTATATTACTCATTTACAGCAGTACCTTGACGCAGGGTGTGGTCCATTCTCTATTTTATTGAGATTAGTAGTTCAGGTACTTGCCTATAAAATGACTTTTACTATTTCTGTCAATTCAAGGCTTTTGGATGCCGTTGACTAACCACTGGAAGTTCCATCTCATGTCGTTCCTAGGTCAGCACTCTAAAACATGGAGTGGTTTGGGGGGAAATCTCGGTCTTTTTGATTGAGTCCCAGGCAAGATAAGGCAGTTAAAACTAAGGTCTGTGGATTTCTTTATATATTACCATTGTGTTTAAATTTTTTATATCGTCATGTATTTCCTTTGTATTTTTACTCTCCTTAAGTAGTTCACCTTGCCAAATGAAAACTGGGTCTCACTCACAAAAAAAAACAAATGAAAAAATAGCAAGCAAGCAAGAAAAACTATAATTGGATTAAAAATGATGAGGACTGTTTAGAAAGAGACTTTTTGGAAAAAACTTCCCGTTTTGTTCAAGTTTAAATGACTAATGAGTAGGTTATTCTTTTCTCAGCATTAGATACTCTGTCTGAAAAGTATGATTGTTTTCTGAGCTGCCATTTCTTGTCTCTCCTGTCTTATATGCATGCATGCCAAAAATAAGTTGTCAAACTCACCATGAGTGTTGTTTGTACCCAAACAGCCCTAAAGGGAGAGGTGAGGCTGCTGACTAACCATTGTTAGCCTGCTGTTAACGTACTTTTACCCCTCTGTTGAAGAGGAGAGCACATAAAACCAAAGTCAGATTTCTAATTCTTTGCTAAAACATGGTCAGCGTTGGGAAATCTTTTTCCCTGGTGTCTAAATCCAGCTGATCTTCCCTGAACTCATTATTATCAGACGCCGCTGTCGTGCTTTGAAGCACTGCGGAAGACGCAGCGGTCTGAGATAATCCATAAAAACTCAGCCCACGGGTTAACAAAGGGAAGGCTGTTCTGGTCTGCTCTCCCTGGCCCTCCCAGATCCATGTTCTTTATTTACCTGGGCTGTTTGCAGAAGGAGTGAGGAACCTGGAAATTTGTTTGCAGACGTGATTAGCGACTACAATGTCAGAACTGTCAGCAGAGATCCATAGCCCTGTCGTTTCCTGGTTACTTTTATTCAGAATTCATTTCTGGGGGCAGGGAGTTGGAGAAAGCAGAGAATGTAATGTCTTGTTCAGTAATAGCAGAACCATGGTTTTAAAAGTTATTAATGTGTTAGTAAGGAGTTTAGTCCTAAACTATATTTCTCCCTTTGTTTTGTTTTTTTTTTTAAAAAATTAGAACGCTTGCCGGAGGAAAAGTAGTTTGAAAAAATTCCCAGCATTGAACTCATGGCATATACAAGAACTGAAAATATATTCAGAGTATTCAGTACAGATAGTGGTTTAGTAAAATTTGTTTGCTTGGTGGTCTAAGACAAAGAGGCAACACCTACTCTCACACGTCACTTGGATCGGAATAATTGCTGAGAGACCTTTGTCAGTTCATTTGAAATTCTCTACCTATGTACCTCCTGCGCTGTTTATTTTGGATTGCCTCTCTTGAAAGCATTTGGGCAGGTGGTAGAGACAAACAGTTTCCGTTCCTCAGAGTGCCTCAAGTGGGAGTATTTGGGGATCTGGAGAATAAAATGAGAACATCAAAACAAAGTCTTGCTAAAAGACCTTGGGAAAGATGATGAAACAGATTAAATATGATCATGTTTTGGTTTCTGCTTGCTGTTGTGTGTCTCAGCTATTCAGAGACATATCTCTTAAGTCACCTAGGGATTAAATAATGCATTTATATTTAATGGTTTCAAAAGAGAGAGAAATGAATGCAGAGTAACCGGTCCTTTAAGAGACAAGTTATCCTTCTCCTTTCCTCTAAATGATCTGCTTATTATTTACATGTAGTAGAGCATGTATTTTTATTTCTCTTCTTGCTAAATTTGTGTTTCTGTCATTCGTTTTGAACACCAGGTTGCCTCAAAATTGTCTGGAGAATTGCCTCTTCCTGATGCTTGTGCCTTACTCTTCTAATCTTTCTCTTCCCTATAAAACCCTTCTTTACTATGTGAAACTTCAAAACTTATTTTTCACGTCTTCTTTATTTAGAATCAAGTATTGAAGTGATGGTTGGAACAGAAGGCAGAGAAACACCACCCACCCTCCAAACTGTTAACTGTTCCTTTGTCTTTGTATGTCAGGTGAAAACTTCCTGGAAGAATGCTGATTCTCAACAGCTTGATATCTCTTTGGCTGTCTGGTTAAGTTAGGTAAATAACTTTTTCCTCTTTTTCTATCCCTTTATAGGGTAACAAACATTCTGTCCTCCTGGTTTCCTCATCGAAAGTAACATACTTTTATGGACAAAAAAAAAGCATTACAGTATGTCTTTCCAGTAATGCTTTGGACTAGCACATCATCTACATCTCAAATTGTTACTATAAATTGTTAGCAAATAATCATCTCTCTTCTGTTACCTATCCAAAACTTGCATAGTTTTAATGAAGATTTAAAAGCAGGAAATGTTGGAAAAAAATACTTTTGCCCTTCATGCTTCCTTTCAGATATATGCATGACTAAATTTTGTGGGGCAGGGTTTCTGCCAAGGTGTTCAGATGCCTGATTTGGAGCTTAAATTTCCTTTTTTTTTTTTTTTTTTGTGTG
>WHYT01013315.1:74183-90118 GCA_009806455.1 Tetrax tetrax
AGGCAGCCAGCTGGTGAGGTGGGGGGGGGTCGGCCTCACTTGCCTATCATTAACACCCCAAGTACCAAAGTGGCCTTGGATCAGTTCAAGGAACAGGACTGATCATCCAAAGGTCTCAGTTTAAGAGTGGCAACTTGGCATCTGATCCCTTAAAATTTCTGTAATGGCAAGAAATCTGTATTTTCGGGGAAATATTGGGAAAACTTGAAAGGCTATGTTATTGGGAGCTGTAATTTGCTTTAATCACCCTCTTCTCCCTTCTTGTTTTCTTTTCTCTTGCCTCTCAGATACAGTCCTGGTTTTTTCCATTGTGTCCTTTGATATTTTTTTTTAATAGAGTTGGTTTATTTTTACTAGTTCTGTCTGAAAGCCTTAGTTAAGCCAAAATAGCTGAGGGGAAATCCTGGTTTTGCAGCACGTAAGAACTGTATGCTTTGGTAATCACTACGTGTGTTCATCTAGGCAAGAGTTTGATGGTTTCACTGGTCCGGTACCCAAAGGCTCCGATCATTCTAAGTGTATCCTGAATTTCTCCAAACTCATCTCTCACAGTGGATGCCTGTAATTATTTCTTCTAAAACCTCTGCAGTGCACACTGTTTACAAACATTATCTCCATGCAAGTATGGCTAGAAATGAGACTTCTTATCATGCACTGATTTTTTTTTTTTTTTTTAAATTAGACTCTTTAAGGGGAAGGAAAACTCACTGTGAACAAATTTTGAAGTAGGTTCTACATACTGAACCAATCTTAGAGTTTTTTTACTGCTGTCATACAGTTTTTGTTATGCTTTTCCTTGTATAGGTGAACTGAGTCCAGACTATAACAATTGCTGTTGCTTGAGCCATAGTTCACAAACATTTCTCAGATACTTTTGTCTAGTACTCTAGCATAGCACTCTCTTTTACTAAAAGTGGTCACACAATGGTGTCCTACAAAGATGTGTTAGCCTAAGTTTGGGGTGAGCCACTGTCAACGTTGGCAAAGCCGTTACTGAGCTCCGCAGGCCTTTCCAGTCCTGTGAAAACTATTATGCAAGATATTATTTTGTGGAATACTTAATACTGTATGGATCATACAGTGCAAAAGTCATTCAAAAGATTAACGGCGTATAAAATTTCTGTTAGGAGTTTTATCCCTTTACCTGTAAGGCCAGACACCTTTGCACACTGTGATTCCAGTCTTGGAGACAAGATACATAAAATGATCAAAAATGGATTTGAAAAGTCACGATGCTAAGGTCCAGTAAGTCAGGTAGCTAGGCAGCTGATGTGTGTCCCGTTCAAAGCCTTAAATCCCAATTTCAAGCAAGATAAAGCTGCCCCCGGGCAGCACTGCAAGGGCACTAATGTTGGAATTTGAACCTGCTACAGCGACAGCCAGAATTCTGTCTCTGGGCCTCTGGCGCTGTTTGGGTCTGGGGTGTCAAGCTCCAAATTTGGGATAGGGAGAGAAAGACATACTTGTTTGGTGTCCTGATGACTTTAAAAATT
This sequence comes from Tetrax tetrax, assembly GCA_009806455.1. Lineage (NCBI taxonomy): Eukaryota > Metazoa > Chordata > Aves > Otidiformes > Otididae > Tetrax > Tetrax tetrax. The sequence goes on from WHYT01013315.1 coordinate 75,677, forward strand.
GTAGGTTTTGGAGCTGTTCCAAGTTCCAAAAATCTGGAACCCAGTAGCAGTAAATGTGTATTAGAGGGCAGTAAAGTAGTGCCTAATGATATGTTAGAGCATAATTATAATTATCCATTATAGATGTGTAACTTGTATAATTACCTTATGTAGCGTTGTGTAAAGTGCATGCACACACAGAAACATATATGTAGTTATAAAACCTGTACACAATTGTGAAATGCTAAGTATGAATACCACAATGCTTATCTGTACAAAACGCAAGAGAGAAACATGGGCTTTTTGGTGGTGGTTTGGTTGGTTTGGGTTTTTTAAAAGGATGTCTAGACAGATAAAATGTTTGTTGACCAAGCAGTGACTGAAATGATGGGCCCTTCGCTGTGTGTATCCATCACAGAGACTGTTCCTTTGGGCCTGATTTCAGGAAATCATTTATGTTTGTCAGCTCCCATTCATTTTAATGGGTATTGCAAGTACTCAGCAAGCTACAGGACTGGGCTATTTGTTTTCTTTGGATTTCTGTGTTTCTTGCTAGCTTATTCTTTTCCCCTTTCATCTAGCTCTTCTGAAATCTGTTCTCCTCCTTTCCTCCTTCCTTCTGAGCCGGAAGATTTGAAGTGATGTCTGCTCACTTGAAACCTTGGTTAAGATAAAGCAAGAACTGGTAAGATGACTCTTCCTGAAAATTCTGTGATCAAGTATCTATTTATAAGCTGCATATATTTTTTCTGCTCACTGAAGGGAGCTGAGAAGAAGGAGAAAATCCAGATTTAAACTAGGTGATAAAAGTATACGAGGAGTATAAAGCCTCATTCTGCAGGGCATAATTCAACCACTAAGTTCCTGGATAAAGTTTAATATTTTTTTCTAGATTATTCATTTCTCTCTGACCAGATTTATGGTGTCTCTAATTTGAGACATTATTGAGTTATGTCTGTTCCTGTAGTCCTGGGTATTTGGGCTTTGACAAGAGTATGTCAGATTGAAGGAAACTTCAAAATTCCCTTTCAGTTGGATTGTTTTTTATTTATGTGTTTATTGTTTATCAGCTGCAGAATGACATGAACCAAACTGTGAAGAATGAAGTTGCTTTCCATATTTTGAATACATAGAAATTGATGAAGCAAATGACTTTGTTCCAAAGTGAATTATAGCACTATTATTGTGTATTTGTTTTCTAGGACACCTGAAAGCACACACAATTTTTTCAGTCTTAATTGTAGATTGCTAAAACCTATAGCAAAACAGTTGGGGAAAAGAATGAATGTATGAACTGCAAGTATTATCTGAAAATTTGGAATTCCAGTTTCAAAAAGTGTTTCCTAATAATTTGCACTAAGTAGGAGCTGTCAGCAGAACAAACGGAAAGCCAAGGACAGACAGACAAAGGGTTCTGCGGGGTAGAACAACCCAGCAACGCTTATCTTGGCCATGATGGTTTTGGTCTGTCAACAGAGTTTCAGTCTCCCAGTCAGTCAAAGCCTTTTTGGGAACAACATATTCCTGATGATAAAAACTATACTTTTTTTTTCCCCATGACATAGTTTTCCTGCTTGGAATGGGGTTTTATTTTATAACTATTTTCCATGTTGGAAATGTGAACTGTCTTAATTCATCAGCTGCTCTTGCTCATTCTCTCTAGACTCCTTCCAGCTTCATGAATGTACGAGTATGAGAAAAGAAATGGTTCTCTGGAGTTTCTTTGATCTCTGCTTGTGATATCTCACTGGGGAGAAATTTATCATAAATTAACTGAACCATGAATGAGCTGTTGAAGTTCTTCACATGTTATTAGATTTGCTGGTGGCTGGTTAATGAAACAGCCTTGTCTTCTGTCGCCAGGAGCTGTTTCACAGAATCCAACTGGGCAGCACAGTGAAAGTGAAGCTTTAGAGGAGAAGATTCAACAAACATGGACAATATTAAATTCTACTATCAATTTGTGGGGTTTGTAAGTTGGAAGTGTGAAATCTTTCCAAAAAGAGTGTCTGTTCTGCTAAATGAGGTCTCGTCTTCTAGGAGTAGGAATGTGGGGATTTTGATTGTGATATTCGCTGGGATTAGAACAGAAAAATCCACCATAATCTTGAAGGTGAGGATGAGATCATTAAACAATGGACATACTAAATCTGGCAGCCTGGAAAGCACAAACAAGAGTTCAGTTGCCAGATGGTGAACAGTAAGTTGTTCAGAGTTGATCACAGAACAGCGAGGGTGACAAAGGGCCTGCACATCTCCTTTGGGAATCGGTGGGAGGTGGACTTAGTACCCTTCATGGCTGCTGGCTGGTTTGTGGACATTCCCCTCAAGAGTTTTCTCTGCTGTTGCAGTGCTTCATGCGCTAGAAAGATTAGTCCACTAAAGTGCATGGCTCGCTGATCAGTGACGTAGCTTCTGACTACTATTCTGTTGTTCGATTTTAGATTCCCTAGTTTCTTTCATGTCCAGGGAGTGAGAATGAACTCCACTATATACACACACACACACACGATATTACTGAATTACAAGGGCTTTGGTGAAAAGGAGGTGACAATCAGCTGGCTAATTGATGGACCTCAGTGCAGAGATGCTTTCTGGCAAGATTTGCCTGAGAAGTTCATAGCAGGCTTGTCTCTTCTGTGACAGAGGTTGAATTTGATCATGTCAAATTTGGCTCCCTAATAAGTAGGCTGATTTACCGAGTTTCCAAGTAGTCCGGTTGTAGCTTAGAAGAAAAAAGGACAGGTAGGCAAGGGATGATAGCCTTCAAGTGTCCATAGATCAGCATCTGAGTAGAGTTAGCCCAGAGAGCCTTGCGAAGGGACATGGCATGAGATGCCACCACTGAAAGGACTATATGCTGACCATCTCTGAACCTGAATACTTTGCACATAACTAATTGATAATACTTCCTGGGAAGTAAGTAGTGGGGTATGCTTTGGGAGTAAGGTGTTAGCTGATTGGGGAGGTCACCAATTTCACTTCCCTGTCTGTCAGACATGCACAGTAACCTCCCCGAAGTCAAGGTTAGCCTCTCTGTAGCCTCTGCAGTCACCTTTGGAACAGCTCAGACAACACGAAAATAAAATTAATTCTAATGTATATTTTAAAATCCTGATAGTGGTGATAGCTGTGGCAAGGAATAAATCTGCTGGCACAAGGCATAGGCTTATAGAAGATTTTTGGCTTTGAAAACCTGCCTTGTTATTGAGACTTTATTACACAAGAAAGAAAGCTTGTGTCTAATTTCCAAATTCTGTAGTCTGCAGTGCTTCTGAGTGACTCCATCGATTTGTTTTTCTTACACAGAACTAGCCACCTACCCACCAACAGGTAGAACATGTTGGCTAACTGGTAGAAAGCCAGGAAGAGTATCGCTGCTAGCCTTGTACAATGTTTCCCAGTGGTTTAGGAAGAGAGGAATATGGAGAGGAAAGAGATTAATTTAAAATATTATGATCAATGTAAAACAAACCGATGTGTTTAGGCTGTGTTGTTCTTTCTCAGTGTAAATGATTAGATTGAGGCTGTCTACGTTCTGCTTGTGTTTTAAGATGTTCATTTAACAAGTCTTTTTGGACTCCTGTAAATAATACATGTAATGTACACATGAGCACAGCAGAGTCGTTTCCCTGAATGTAATAACTCTGAGAGTTATTATTTGCATTCTAGTCATGCTCAGAGGCCTACACAGGGTAGGAGCCCCACCGTGGCAAATGCTACCAGCCTTCCAGGAAGATTTTTATTCCCTTGAGAACCATATTGATCTAGCAGAATTGTTTGTGAGCTTGCCTCATGTCGTTTTTATGTTGTTAAACCTCACTACTGGGGTCTGTAGGTATGTGTCCCTGTAAATCAATTTTATGTTGAGGTGATGACAGAGAACTCAGAGGTCCCACTGCCCCGTTCCTCAGCGGTGCGGCCCTGACTCTTGCACTGTTCTGATTGAGTTCACTCAGCCAAAGTGTGGAAATTGACTTTTCTTTCTGCTGGGTTAGTTTGCTGTTGGCTTAGCCAGCTACAAAGACTCTTGCAGAAATGGGGTAAGTCAGCATAAGAAGTAAGAAAGAAATGAGATCACAGAATTTATCAGGCAAGTGCTCCCAAAAACTCCAAATGTGAAAATGAAAAGGAAGGCAGGGCACATCTAAAGACTTAAGCAAAAAGTTTCTCACCCAAAAGCAGTGATTGTAGAAAAATTTACATTTTAATTTGCTCAAGGTTATTACGTGAAAAATATCAACATAGCCCACTCAAACGGTCCCTTATTTTTCTATTAGCATAAGAAAAAGTCTCTCTGAAAGTGGCTGGAAAGCTGATTTTATAATCTCTGTGTTCATTTGACTAGCACAAAGTAGGCAGGCTCAGAAGTTAAAAATTCTCCAAATAGTGACAGACCAATTGTAGTTGGGCACCAATGTGAAACTTCATAGAAGTGGCTGGGAAAACCTAATGAGACTCGCCGAGGACAGCTGGAAGCACATTCCTCTTTAATGCTTGAGAGGGGACACAGCAGAGCCAAAAAGTCTCATGAATGCCATGTGGGGGAAAGGAACAGTTTGTTACCAATCCAGAAATTGCCATCTCTTGCATTCAAAAGCCCAGAAGAGAAATCGGCGGCTCAGCTGAAGAGCCAGATAGCCAGTTTGCTGCTTGCTGAGCACCTGCCCTTGCTGAACGTGGCAAGCCTTCAGAAAGCACGGGGACAATATCAGAGTGGCAGATTTTTCCAGCCCTTCTGTGCGAAGTATAGATGTGACAGAGAAAGGCATCTGAAGATGTGTAACCAGAAAGGGAGGAGGCTGAACCGTGGCCTTGACCTTCTAAATACTCTGGGCAGGGGCACTCCGCAGGGTACGGCAGCAGCTGGCTGCCGCTGCGGATCCAGACCTGGGAAACGTGGTCCTCTGTGAACGGGAGGAGACAACGGTATCTGGAGAGAAGGAAACCCAGGTGCGCAGATATGGAGATTACCCTTCTGGGCAGAATTGAATTTCTGCCTCTGAACTACTCCTGTTTGTCACAGGCTGCTTCCTCATATTGGGCATAGGTGGTGCAGATAACACTGTAACTCATGCGTCTGCTGGCATGGATTTATCTAGACTCTGCCATATTTCGTGGGACAAAGCAAATGGGACTGCTATTCATATGTAAATAATTAAAGACCCAAAATAGGAGGAAATCTTGTACAAAACAGTAGTTAAAAGGCCTTCCAGAAGGCTTCTTTCTTTTCACTATATATAAATTCACTTTGCAATTTAAAAAGGTCGTTTTTTTTTTTTTTTTCACTTGTGTAACAATAGAAACAAAGCTATTTGGATGCAGAGTTTCCTCTGTATATAAGAACCGAAACATGCTCCAGAGTTTATAGCTCTGTGCTGAGGAAAAGCAGTACTTCAACGCTCGTTACAGAGGAGCATGTGACAGCAGTGGATGGGCATCTTTGTCTGCATCCATCTGCACCAGCGCAGAGGTTACCACCTCCAGCTTTTCATCACCTCCCACCACCAGAGATTACCACCCTTACTGTTCTGTTGCCGGTGCCCAGTGTTGGACCGTTGCCTATCTGCTGCGAGGAAAATCAGCTAGGCTACCTCAGATCACCTATTTTAACTGTTCAAACTCGCCTGATTTATATTGCCTGAAACAAATTACGGCATGCTGACCTACTGTATGAGCTGGGTAAAAGTGGTAGCACTCAGGAAACAGTGAAAGCTGGAGGAGTGCTGCAGGGAGTTACCCTTGAGTAGGAAAAGGATGTTTGTTCACGGCCTGAGACACACACATGCAATGACTCAATAATTTCCTGAAGACTACCTCACTGAATTTTTCTTGATTCCTTAGGATTTCGAAATGGAGGTCAGGTGGATTGGCTTGTGCTTGAACCTTATGCATTTTATTGTCACCTTCTCAGCAAGCAGTAGTATCAATTTATCAAATTTCTGTAGCCAGAAATAGTATCAAATCATTCCTTTTTATTAAACTACAGAAAGCTCTGTAATGATCCCAACGCTGCCTTCTGTCTTTGTGAACCCTCATTTGGTTCATCTCTAGCGACCAACCTGGTAGCATAGTCAAGAGGACAAACAGGACCGTTTGCCTCTGAGTGTCATGCCTGGAACGCCAAGTAGGTGAATTTATCCGCTTTGTTATTTTGCCCCATGTTTGAGTTCAGAATCCTCAGGGCTAAAGTTTTACATAAAAAAGAAAGTGACACTATATCATAGTTTCTGTGGGTAAGTCACAGAAGGTGATGATATAATCTGCACTGCCAGAACATTTTGTTTTCAGTGTCTCCTCTCTCCAATTCAGTGCATAATTTCCTTTTCCCTCTGCTCCGTTTCTTCGGAGCTATGATAATGCCCAGTAAACATTCGTATCAGTTTCCTCACTCTTAAAAACCACATTGTGTTTAATATTTGCTTTAGGAAATGTTGCAGCCTCCTATTGTATTGTGATGTTTTATACGGACCGAGCAAATCCACGTGCCCAAACATGCAATTCAAGTCTTCCCTGTCATATACCAAAGCATGCAAACGAAGCACAGTGACATATGTTTTAGCAAAAAAGATGCTGTGCACGCCGCTGCGCACAGAAAATTCATCCTGTCCTTGAGGCAAGTGCTAGAGCTGGGGCCTATCCAGAAAAATCATCACCACCTCTGCTAGCTTGGTCGTTGTAATGGTGCATAATAAGAGAAGTGATCTCAGAGTGGAGCCTGCTTTTTAGGCTGGAATAATGTGAATGTGTCTGTGCCAGCTGTCAGCGCTGCCTTTCTCCACTGCGGAGTCAGCGTCAGCCAAGTTTGTTCTCATTCATGTCTGCATCTTGGCTGAAGAACGGCATTTCTGAGCTGGTAAAACATAGAAAATAATCTGGGCATCACCAGCATACTAATGGAACCTGAATTTCCTCACAGCTGGCGGCAGAGCCGTGAACGCCGCTGGGTGAGCCCCACCGCACTGTGACAAGGGGGCACCTACTGCAGCCTAGCCAGCATTCAGTTCTCACGTTCTACTTGGAGACCTCCGTTGAAAAACACCGCAAGAAAATCTACAGGAACAACCCAGTCCGTTCCAATAGAGTGACAGTTGTTTTGGGTTTAGCGAAGGCTTATGAATTAAATGAAATCAGCTTGGATGCGTAATTTTTAGCGAAGGAAATCTGCTGAGACTGCGTTCCGCCTTTTACTGCATCCGTAGCGATATCTGGGACAGTATGGGAGTTAACGGTGTAGGAACAGAGGAGCAAAGGCCTAAGCATCCGCGTTCCCTAGCTCAGCATGTCGGGCTCTCTGTGCTGCTGGGTTTTTCCCGTTCCCTCCCCAGTACACATCGCAGTTGTAATAACCATTTTCTTTCTGTTCTCTAATGAGAGGAGAAATGATCACAGTATGGTTTTTAGCCAGGGAGTTATGGGTGCTCTTTGGTTTTCTATAACAGCTAACTGAACAGGCTTGATGTAAGAAGTTGTAGAATTAATAGAAAACTGTTGTTCAAGATTACTAAAATGCTGGGTTTTTTTTTAAAAAGGAAAAAACGTTACTAGCAATAATTTTTGTACTGCGTGAGCAGTATTTTTCTCTATACACACTCTAGGAGGAAAAAAGGATACGCTTGAGGCAAATTCATCACAGAAGTAGTTCTTACTAGACTGAAACTATTGGGCAGTAGGTTTGGAGGATTCTAGGGGGAAATCTTGGCCAGTGAGTCATTTTGCAGTAAATGAGCAGGTGTGTCTGGCCATGGTTCACGGCACACAGGAGGTCTAGCGTTTGAAGGTTGCTGCTGTGTTCTCATTTTTCCAAGTACTAACTTGCCTGGTCTGTTTTAACTAAGAACGTCTTAAGAAAGTTCTCAGTGACGGTGTTTACAACAAAAAATTCTTCAGTGGCATGTTGTGCCTCTGGTTTGGGAAATGTAAACCAAAACAGAGCATACACCCCCCCCCCCAAGCTTCATGGTAACAGACTATTCGGATAGCTAGAGCTGTAGGAAGCTTCAACAGAAGCTGAGCGTCGTGTGTTCTCGTAATGGGACCGATTTTGATAGAATAAGTACGGGAAGAAAACAAGGAAGGTCAGCCTGACTTAAACAGTAGGGACATATAATTATCTAGATAGACACCTGGAGAGTCACTCTCATTGCTGATGGTGACATTTGGTAATGAGACCTGTTACTTCCCAGCAAGAAGTTCAGGTTAATAAAAAGCTATGAATTGATTTGACTTGACATAGTTAAGAAATGTAAATTTTGCAAGCAAATATGAAGTGAGTGAAGTCGTTGTACAGCAGGTTCTATTATTTTCTTCTGGTTTTGGAATTATGAATTTTCTGTGAGCGTTCTGTAAGTATTTCTTGACAGGATTTGAGAAACTATGTTTCTTTTCCTGTGTATGAAAACGCTGCCTGTATTTCAAATGCTCCAAAATGTTGGGGAGGTACTAAACCAGCTATCTCTATGTATTCTGTCAAGTCTTAGTAATCTAAGCAACTTTACCTTAATCTGAAGAAAGAAAGAAAAATAAAAATCACTTCCATCAACAATGGAGAGTTTTGTAGTGGTGGTGTTTTTGGTTTTTGTTTTTTTTTTTTTTTTGCAGAAGTGTCTATCTGATAAGAGATAGTCCAAATGTAACTGTGGTGAGTGCCGGTGGATATTGCTTGCTTCTCAGGCTCCGGAAGCTATCAGCTGGAGATGTAGCACACGTTTTCCCTGGAGGCTGGGTCGGTTGTTAGAAATGAAAGTGAAGCTATTTGTCCTCTTTCTTTTTCATTTGATTTTGCAGCAGCATCATGGATTTTGTTCAGATTTATGGGAGACTTCCTAGACTAAACAATTGGCATTGCAAGCAGCAGAAGTCCCTCTCTGCTCAGTTCATTTTGAATTAGAACCATCTATTACCCTTCTACGGTGAGTTTAATAACTCCCATAATTTTCCTCTGTGGATTGACATAAGGGCTTCTTATTTTCTAAAGAAGAAATACATTTTCTTCTACCTGGACCTGACAAATCTATTAGCAAAACCTTCCATTAACTCCAGGAAGAGTTCCCTTCCTTTTGCACGAGTTCTTTCCTGACTTTTCAGGTAATTAACTGTAATTATGCTGCTATACAATTACAGTGCTTATATTTTAAGTACTCCCAGTTCTAACTTTCTGCAGCAGTTACTCTAGCTTTTCAGTAGGTGACTCTTCTGTGGTGCTGTGCAGTCCTGAGGTAGCGCTCTGTGTTGTAGCCACATTTTGGGGCACGTTTGCTGAAATGTAGGGAGAATGATTCCTTGAAATGAACGTTCATTTTGTCCTAAGGATACTTCCTTCACAGTCTTTCAGCCTTATTGCTTCTCATGTTTGTGACTTTGCAATTTACCTAGTCCTGGAGTTGGGACTTACCTTGGTGTCCCAACTAGAAACAAGTGGAAATGAAACAACAACAAATTTGTCCAAAATTCTTAACCTCCCAACTTAATTGTAGTTGCTTTTTATGTGTTAGATTACTTTCTGTCATCTGCAGGATGGTCCCCGGTGGAACTGATTGCATCTGTTCCCTTCAGGTATGCAGAATAATTCTATGCCGCTAATATAATTCTCCCAGCTCAGCTTTTACTGGTGCATTTTGGATAATGAAATATATGCCAAAGAGAAAAAAATAACATTTAAATATTTTCCTCTAAATTCTAAGAAAGAAAGAAAGATGATATTTCTTCTTGCATGAGAGGTGGAGAACAGAAGAGCCATAAGCATGCCATTAGAAAATGAAATTTAGTCCCCGTTCACCTGTCTCTTTTGTCCCTGGCACAAAGGTGAGAGAAGGTAGCCTTGGAGGAGGCCAGAAGCTCTCAGCTGAGGCCTGACAACCTGTTTGTATTTCTGCTGTCCTGAAATCCAGGTGGAAACAGAGTAGGCCATGGTTGGTTCATAATCGTTAAAAGGGACATTGCTCTGTTGTAATAAGGAAGAGTCCCCAGGACAGTCTGTGCTGGGTCCGGAACAAACGTAAAATAGGGAAAACAATGAAAAAAGCTTCACAGTTTCCCCATTCTCTTTCTCCAATGAGTTCTTAATAAAACATTAAAACTCTCTAAGTCATAATCTTGCTATAGTCCGTTCTGTTTGGACCATATATTCCTTTGGACAGGAACCACAGCCCAAAAGAGCTGCTTCTAATTCAATTCCTTTATTCCTTCATTTAAATAGCTGTTATATTCTGTTGGCAATAAAACAGGTAAACAAGTTTCCTGCATCATTTCAGCCTAGGGTAGAGAGCTGCTCGCTGGCACCGGCGCGTCCTAAACCTCCCAGGCAGCTGATCGCAGTTGAGTCAGTTTTCCTCATCTCGTCCTTGGCTCTGCAAGGTGTGAATGTGTCAGCAAGCAGAGAGTTTGGCCCGCACGCGGGGAACGTGCCCGGCCAATCTGGCCCAGCTACATACGTGATATATGTGGTGTAGGTGTGAGAACACAGTATTTGCATCCATTGCAGCAGCAGTCCTGCGCCACCTCCTTTCTTCCCACGCCTACGGAGTTCCTGGCTTAACTAGGCTTCTGGCTTAACTAGGCTTTTGGCTTAGCTAAGGTCGTGCTTTGCTCTGTGCCAATTTGAAAGGTAACTCTATCTGGAGGCGTAAATTAAATCTCAGTGTAGCCTTGAGACACACATAAGATCTTTTATGAGCTTAAATCCTGCTACTGCTGTGTTAGTTTTGGACTGGACAAGCCTAGAGCATGTTCACTGAACACCATTCGCTGGAACAAAATGCTGTGGTGGTTATGCACGTGATACTGGGAGTAAGTTAAACATAAAAGTCTGATAAAAGCAGCATTCAGAGAGGAGACAATAGCTGACCTGTTTGCTAACTTGTATACAAAGTTCACTTTCAGTAGGACTGTGCAGACTGAAGGTGTTTACTGAAAAGGAAGGCAGAGTATCTTGTCGAAAAAGAAATTCTTTGAAGTCTGGAGACACAGACAAGCTTCAAGTTACTTAGGAGACCTCTGATAAACTCTATTGCTCAGCAAGAGGAGGAGTTTGTTTGGAGGACTCTGTGTATTTTTCTGTTTGTCATTTAATCTAATTGTAAATTCCACAGATTGAGAGTATAACATATTAGTATGTGGGACAATTTGACATGTGTCACAGGAGCTGCGAGCTGAGGCCAATCGTCTCTGCAGTGTGTTGGAGGAAACAGCACCTTGGCCAAAGAAACGAGAGAACTGGAACCTGAGGCAGTGGCAGAGCCAAAATGAGAGTAAACGTCTCTTCAAACACCAAACCTGATGCAGGATGTCTAAAATTTGCCTGGGTGATTTGGCCTTCCTCTGAAAGCTACCTTGCAATAGATTAATGCAGACAATCTTTCTTCTTATTGCTATGGAGACAAATCAGTTTCTTTATAACAGCTTCTGATGTTTCACACAGCCAAAGATTATGACAGGATGAAATACTACTCTGTATTTAATTATCGTGTTTTTCATTTGAATTTATCAGCAGACTGGTTGAGTAGAGTCTGCAAAATTGTCAGGGAAGGGAATCTTGTAAAAATAAAATGTTATTAGCAAGATATTCAGTGTGCATAAGGTGAAGGAGTTTATAAATAGGGTTAGGAAGAATTGAACTCACTATAAAATAAACCAAAGATGAATTTTTAGGGATATGTTTCAAAGTTATTTTAAATAAGCCTAAATCCTGACTGCAGGGACTCTGTCTCATTCTTTCTGTGGTACCGGGTATTCTCCAGCGCCCCACAAGGAAAGGGAATGAGATGAGAAAGCACGTGTGGTAGAAAGCAGGCATAGAGCTGCCAGGAATCACGCAATCTCATTCACCCGACATTAATGTGCAGCTTTTATCTTTCCTTTTTTTTTTAAAAAAAAAAAAGATGTGTGAAACGTAGCCTCCCAAGAAAGAAAAGTGCGTAGTTCAGCAGGGGGTGTGCCAGAGGAATCAGCTGGCTGGGTGTGTGGTTCAGGACAGGGAGGTTTTGCAATGCCAGCTGCAACAGCAGTCATTGTTACTCAACAGAAATGCTTTTCTGATCACAATAATTTCTCAACAAATTTCTCACAGTGCTGAAAAGTTGTAAAGTTTTGTATCTAACTTCTTACCACTTGTTTCAGGTTTAAGCTACCAGAGGATAAGATTTGTTTAGACATTGTAAACAACATCTAAAACAGGAACAAAATTATATAGATTTGATGTAGTGTAGTTTAAAAAAATGGAAGTTCTGCTCAGCCTGACTGTTAACCATTCATCTTAGTTATGAGACCTTTTGAAGTTGCTTTTGAATGACAGTATATCTGGAAATACAATTATCTGAGTTTTTATTGCACCATTTCAGATTCCACTCCAACACTCATTATTTACTGATTCATCATAATTAGCAAGATAAGCCTTGTTCTCTAATAATCTATAGAAGAATATTCTTTTTGTTAAACAGAATCTAGCTTCAACATAAAATTTTGTATGCTGTGTGACAGTACCTGTTTGCTGTGCCTTTGGATTTAATTTTAAGTCGAGTCTTGCAAAATTTTGGCAACCAAAAAGGAATCTCCTGTGTTAATGAAGTGGTTTACTGTGCCCTGCTGAAATTGCCTACTGCTTGGCATCAGCTGCTTGTAAGAGTCAGGTCCAATGCATATAAACACACACACACATATATATGTATATATAAATACAGTCATTTTGCATAAAACCTAACTGGGAAAAGGCTGGAGTCATCAGCCCCAGAATTTTCCCAAATACTGGAAGTGTGAAGATAGTGGAAACTGCACAGAAAACAAGCCTAGAATTTGACCATTTCTTTCAGCAATCCAAACCTAGGTGAACTTCCCACAAGTTATGGGCATTGAGTTTTAAGGAGGAATTAATTTACTTATCTAAAATGAAAGTTTAGAGCTGTATTATCAAAGTAATTAGACTCCATTCCGATGGCTAATCTTGATGCAGACTGTATACAGGAAAAAGGTGAAGACCAATTTTGACCCATACAGTATTTATTCCCTTCTGACCCTCCACTATTTCCTCTTTTCAGTCTTTATATGTTGTCGTGGAAATACGCTGTTGTGCTGAAGTCACAAAAATAACCCTTTCAATTAAAATAGTCTTTCTGTTGAAGGTAGAAGTGTTGCCCTGCTGAGTATTTGTTTGGTATAGTGAACCTGTGTAATGCCATGATACCAACGGCTTTGAAAAGCGCTTTGTGGATATGGTAACTGGGAATTCCATTTAGGAATAGATCGATGACTTCTTAGAAATAAATTAATGGTAGTTTTGCAGTGAATGAAGCCACAAAAGAGTCTGACCAGTTTCTCACTTCTAAGACTGTTTTTCACAAGATATAGTCTAGCTGGAGAGTCTCGTTAATGTAATTGCCTAGGTTGACAGTTAGGATGCTGTTTAAACAACTCAGTAGTGGTGGCACTGTAGTTAACTAAGGAAAAATGAAGGACTGCTTTAGGACATATCTGTGTTCTTGTAGAACAGAGGGACGGTATTCAAGGAAAAGATTTGGCAAATAAGGATCGGTCTGAAATGTGTTGTTCTCAAGCTAGTCTAGGCGGTGAGAGTTTGTGTGGTGAGAGGAGAACGGAAACATTTTGCTTCAATGGAAGTACAAGTAATATGCAGCTACACAAATATTGTTGTCCAGCACTAGGATGAGTGAATTCGGCAGGCGTGCACTTTTAGAGCAAACCTCCCAATCTTCCCATGCTTTGGTATGTACTGGGGAGTGAGCTGGGGGCACACAGCAGATTCCTTACGGATTGATCCACGCCAAAACCCGGCGTACCGAATGTGTTCCAGCTTCTGTCGGGCACTTGTGCTGCGTTTGTGTAGTGGCAGGGTGGCGGGGGGAAGGGGGGCCACTGCTGGAAGTTTCCCCTTTGTGCAGTGGACTCAGCCGGGCCTAGGGGTGCCCACCGCTGGCCAGGGCTGAGTCAATTGGTGATAGAATGTTCCCTGATAACACCTCTGCCATAATGTATTTAAGAAGGGGAAAAACAGAAAAAAAAAAAAAACCAAACAAAAAAAATCCAAACAAAAAAACGAATGAAGAAGCTGGAGCAGGGGCAGAGGGGAGGCCCGAGCCTTGTGGGCCTTGCAGGCCTCACCCTCTGGCCTCCCGCCGGGCGGCGACTGGGCCCGGCCCGGCTGCGAGAAGTGGAGAGGAGATGAGATGTGAAGAGAACCTGAGAGGCGTCTGCCTGCCTGCTGTGAAGGATTTCTGTGAGAGGAACGGCTGCAGATGCCAAGGGCAGTGCAGAAGGAGGGAAGAGTAAAGTCACTCCCAGCAGAGATCCCCCCGCGGCCCGGGGAGCCCACGGAGGAGCAGAGATCCCCCCGCAGCCCGGGGAGCCCACGGAGGAGCAGAGATCCCCCCACAGCCCGGGGAGCCCACGGAGGAGCAGGGATCCCCCCGCAGCCCGGGGAGCCCCCGGAGGGGCAGAGATCCCCCCGCAGCC
>WHYT01013316.1:0-34354 GCA_009806455.1 Tetrax tetrax
CCCGCGGGTGGGGGGGCACACACCGCTCCCCTGTGCGGGGAGGGGGCTCGCTCCGAGCAGAAACCACCTCCCAGGCAGGGTGTCCCTGCCCGCCTCGCCCGGCCGGGCTCGGGCTGGGGAGCAGCACTGCGGGGCTCGCCTCGTGCTGAGCGCCGACAGAACTCGTCACAACTCCGGGAAACCCTCCGGCCTGCGCTCGCCAGGCCCCGGTTACACAGCCCCGTCCCGCTTCCCGCCGAGCTCTTCCTCCCGCGCCGGGAAAAGCTGGTTCCTTTGCAGGTGTGGGGTCTCCCCGGGCTCTGCTCCCGGCGCGGAGGAGCCGTGGAAGAGCTGGAGGCGCAGGGAAGGGGCGAGGCGGACGTGTAGCGCCCGTTTACACCTGGCTCGGCCCGGCACGGCCCGGGATCGTCCCAGAGCCGGCGCAGGGCCAGCCTGCCGGGTGCTGCGGGGGACGGCAGCGCTCCCGCGAGCCGCTGCGCTTGGGGGAGAGGTTGGTGATTTATGGTGCGATGGAAACAGATGTATTTGGGGCGCAGACAAACAGAAAAATCACGTCGGGTTTCAGTTGGAGGAGAAAAACAGGGCGGTAACGGGAACAAGCGGGTCTGGAGGTCTGGAGCCGGCCTGCGCCGTTTGGGGTCTATTTATGTTCCTCCAAAGGCCCCCGTGTGTGTTTTGGGTCCTGGCCAGGTCTGGACAGAACGTTCCCAGCTTTGGACCCGTGCAGCTCGGCGAGCCCAGCCCGGCCGGGAGCTTGGAAATGGGCTCCCGGCGTCGCAGCGGCTCTCCCGGCGTCGCAGCGGCTCTCCCGGCGGCCGGGCCGCCCTCGCCCCGAGCTTTCCCGCTCCGAGCCGGCGCGGGGTGGAGGCGATGCATCGGAGCAAAGCCGAGTACCAGGAGAAGACTTTCCAGAGATGTTTTATCCGGCAAGCCTTCTTCCCCTGCCTCTCTTAAAGCAGCGCCCTTGACCAAAGGCCCGGCGCGCTGGGAGGAACTGGTCCCAGTATTAATTACGCTCCCGAGCGCCGATGGATTCACTGCCACAGGTTTTGTGTTTCTTGCGTTAAAGCCTCCAAAAACCAGGACGTGGAGCGTTCGCAGGAAAAACCCCGCACGGTGGTTGTGTGCGTTGAGTTTTTGCAGGGAAAATCCCCGGCCTTCCCCTCTGGCAGCGGCCGGAGCTGCTGGCGGCCGTGGGTTGAACACGTTTTGGGGAGAAGGGGGCGATTGGAAGCTGGAACTCAGGAAAACGTGTCTCCTACCGGCTGTTAACCCAGAGAAATCACGGTCTTGTGGGTGATTTTCGCGGGAAGGTGAACTGCTCGGCGTGCCCGGAGGCAGGAGCGTCGCCGTGCCTCCCGTTGGTCCCGAGGAGGGAACGCCGAGCCCCGCTCCCGCGAGCCCAACCCGGGTCTGGGATCAGAGGCGTCGCCGGCCTCCCCTGACGGCTCGCTGGCTGCGCCAGCTGCCCACGCGCCGGCTCGTTTCTCTCTGGGGTTTTTCTGACTCTGTTTCAGCCGCGGGATCTCGGCCTCCCGTTCCGACAGTTCCCCTGCTCCGCGCGGGAGCTTTTCCTGGGGTTTGCGCCGTTGCTCTTCCGCGCTGCCGAGCGGAACAAAGCCGGTTGCGCGAAGGCGCTGTCTCTGCCGTGCTGACCGGGACGTCGTCTCTCGCAGCGCGGAACTGCCGACCTCTTTCTCAAAACCTTCTTCTTTGATGCGCAAAGGAGCGGCTAATCAGCTCCCTAATCAGCGTGATGCGTTTTAATTGAGCGGGAATAACCTCCCGGTGCCCTACTTACTGCCCGTCTGAGGCTGCGCCCGGCGCAGTCGCGTCACCGCTCCGCTCACCGGACGCCGCCGGTCAGAGGAAAGCGGTTCTGCGTGGGGCTGCTCGTGCCCCTCGCGACGAGGGGCGGCTCTCCGCGCTCTCCCAAGCCGAGCGGGAGCCCTTGCCGTTCGCTTCTCCGCTATTTTCCTGCCTGGGCTCTTGTGAACGTACCACTGCTGGCGTTTTGGCTCTTCCCAACGCTTCATCCCTCGGGATGCTCGCGTGCAAACATCTGCTCCTGCTGTTTGTCCTCAGCCAGAAGTCGCTCAGACGTTGAGTGAGGAGAAGAGGAGGTTTCCCGGCGGCTGCCCCGCAGCCCGGAGGTGCCACGCGGGTGGGAGCAGCGGCTCTGGGTGGTGGGCTCTGCCTTCCCTGCCCGCGCTGGGGGGGGCGAGGATTGACACCCCCGCCTCGAATCCAGCCTCGCGCACCGCCGTCCCGGCCTCGTGTCGGAGCGATGCCGGCCTGAGTGGCACAGAACCACCACGCGGTGACTTTCTGGCTCTTTGAGCGGGGTCAGCGGGGTGTTTAAAACCCGAACCGGTGAATAAACGAGCGCTGATGACGCGGTTCGGAGCCTCGACGCGAGCCAGGAGCGGCTGCTGCGTCGCTGGCGGTTTTTCTGCCCGTTAGGGTGGGGGTGGAAGCAGCCTCTGCCGCATCTCGTGCCGGCGAGGATGCGCGCGAGTGGACAGGTTTGTGACGTTTGGCTTTTCTCTTTCAGAGGCTAGAGAGGTGCGTGGGCACCGTGACTTCGCTGACCAACGGGCTGTCGGAGAGGGAGGCTAACGACGCCCTCAACGCTCACGTAAGTGTGGTCTCCCTCCCGGAATGCCGTGTCGTACCCGCACGCGTCCCTGTCGCGGTTAGCGAGGCGCAGAGCCCGGATACAGAGCGGCTGGGGGACGGAGCCCGCCGCGCCCTCGCTGCCCTCAGCCTGGCGAGCGTTCCCAATTAAAAGCCGAAACGCCGTCGTTAAGGCTTTAATCCTTGTCTAATCACCGTTTGGAAGCGGACCTGCAGTGCAGTTTCTCGCCGAAATCTGCCCGTGCGCGCAGGCGGGAGGCTGTCGCTGCGCGCGTTTGCGCTCCCGCGCCGCGCCGATCGGCTTTTTCCCGGGCTCCGAGAAGCCGGGCTGCAGAGCCGTGGCGGGGGCAGGTTCAGAACATTTATTTCCAACTCTGCGGAGTCTTAAAATACTCGCCAGCAAGCGCAGATGTGCCCGTATAAGGGAAGCTGTCGGGTGTTAACGGGCTCCCAGACTTGTTGGTTGCTTTTTTTCCTCCCCGGAACACCTTGGGCCGCCGGAGTCAGCGGCGCAGAGTTGCCTTTCCTTAACGGGAAAAGGTCGGCGGCCCGGGCCGGATTTCAGGGCACGTGAAATGTTTTCCCGCTGGGATGAACAGGTTGTGGAAAAGGCTGTGAGGAGAGGCTGGGCCTTGTCGCCCGTCGGGAACGAGATATCCCGAAGTGGTCCGGCTAAAACCGCCGGAGAGCTCCGGGACTGGGAGCTTTGCACCAGTACTGGCTTTGCAACGGGGTGCACGTGTTTTCTCTGCTCCCCTGGGTCCTGCTTTGGATTCCTGGCGGGCTGCTGGGGGGGCTCCGTTGACCACCCATTTTGGGGGGGGCCTGAGAGTGGTTTCCTCCTCCCGTGGCCTCGCCGGCCTGCCCCGCCGTCCCGCCTCGCCCGCTCACCGACGCGCTTTGCGCTTTTCTCTCTCAGATCTGTAAAGGAGCCCCCCAGCACGAGGAGATCTGCCTGGGTCTCTTCACTCTCGTCCTCACCGAACCCGCGCAGGCACAGAAGGTAAGGCGAGCGCGGGAGCTTTGTCCCGAGACATTTCTGCTTTCCGGGCAGCCGGGGGCGCGGGGCCGAGGAAGTTTTGGGGCCGGAGCAGGCGTCGGAAGGCGCCTGGCGGGAACGCGCGCGGTGTTTATTGTAGCAGGGCGATGACTTCGCTGGGGCTGTTGCTGGTTTTGTTGCGCAGGGGCCGCAGCGGACCCTGCCACCGGGGAAGGGAGCTCGGCTGGGTTCTTTCCAGCCAAGAATTGGAATTTCTTGGAATTAATTGGTTTTCGCCGTGGAAGGCGAGTACTGATTCTTCCAGAAACTGTAAGGCCTTTCCCAGTTTCTGCCTTGGCTTTGGAGGCGCAGAGTGGATTTTATGCTGGAAGCCAGACGCAGATGCCTATGGAAATGATCACCTGGCCTCTGGAGGAAGAACACGTTCAATTCCTAGAGAAAATTGCCTTTTAGCAGCTCACCTCTATTAATTTCATAGAGCGGGTTTAGTTTTTAAATAACTCTTTTTAACGACGCTGTAAGCGGTGATTTTTGAAATTGTAGGCGCTCCCCGACGGAAGGATGAGTGTTTTGTGGACGTGGATTTGGTGCTGGCGCTACAAACCGGGCGCGCTTGGGGGAGGGAGCTGGAGGTGGTTCTGGTACAGAAACCAGCCCTGCTTGTCAGCAGCCACGAGGGAAAGGACAAGCGCCGCTGGAAGGGCCGCGCGTGGCCAGCGACGCCCAGGGGTCCCCGTTTGGACGTGTTTCGGTTCCTGGGTGCTGCAGAGAATTCGGAGGGGTCGAAGTGGACTCCCGAAGTGGAGGGCTCTGCCGCAAGCGCGTTGCATGGCGTGCCGTTGGGCCTGCTCCGTAAATCCCAGCGCTGCGCCGGAGCGAAGGGGGCTCCTGCGGTATCCTTTCCTGACGCCAGCGCCGCCGTGAGGGCGGAGCGCTCTCCGCACAGCGATGGATCCGCAGCTCCCGGAACGCGTAGCTGTCGCAGCGTTGCTAGGTGGGACGGTCCATGTCAACGAGGGTGCAGCTCCGTTCCCTGGAAATCGCCTCTTGGAAGCAAAACGCGCCTCTCCTGGGAGGCTTTAGGCCTGGCTGGCTGCGGTGCTGATGCCAGTCAGGTTTCTGCGCGGCGAGATGGCTGCGTTTCGCTCTGTCTCCTTGACCTAACGCCCTCCCAAACCCTGACCGCAGAGCCCTCAGCCCTGCTGTCCTTGGGCCCCGGCCCGATTCTGCCTCGTGCGCTGAGCGCTAGACCTGTCAGCCTGGAGAGATCGACTCCAGCGGAGGCTCGGAGCGCCGCTGAACGCGTCCTCGTTTCCGAGATGCCACGGGAGCCGAAGAGCATGTCGAGTTGCTGACCAGCCGCGCTCCGCAGGATGGCCTTCCAAAGCGTGAGCCGCCTCCGCGTCCACTCAAACGCTCCTCTCCCCGCTCGGATGCGGTGGCTGGCGGCGGGGACGCGGTGGGGAGTATCCAGCTGCTGGTGACAGAGCGCAAGGCTCCCGGGGCCGGTGCTGGGAGCAAAGGTTGAGTCTGGCATTCTCCAGCTTTCCGTCTGCGCAGCGCTTCGTGGCCGTCCCGCCGCGCGAGGCCGAGAGAGGCCTGCCTGACACGTTCCCCTGCGTGATCTCCTCCCTCGTGCCACGGCTGCCGGCGGGCCCTGACGCCGTCCCTCGGCGATGGCAGGCTGGGGGCACGCTCTGGGGCTCGTGGCCAAGTTAATTAGAGGTGGCTGGTCCTCCTGCTCTTTGGAGCACGTTACTTTTCTTAGGGAGTAATTGGATCTGCCGGTCTGCTGGGCGCTGATGTCATCTGCTGCTGCCACCTGCCCTGTGTCCAGACAGCGAGGACAGGAAGGCAGGCGGTGATTTTCTGCCGGGCCTGGGGGCAGCTGCTCTTTGCCCTCGCTGCCTGCCCGTGCAGGGGGGTTCGCGCTTGCCTGTGAGAGAGCTCCGAGGTCGTCACGCAGAGGGCAGAGCTCCGCTCGCCCTCCAGCGCAGAGCCTGGGGGTCCAGGCTGCTCGGCACAGCCGGCCCTGCTGCGCGTGGAAGGGGGGTGCAGGTGCCCCCCTTGTTCCGGTGGGGTTGTGTAAAACACATCTCCCTTCCTTTTGGGGAGCTGGCATCGGCCGGAGCGCACCGCTCTCCTCTCCCGCTCCATTGCCGTGACGCTCCAGCCGGCAGAGATCAGCCGTGCTAAACGCGTCCGGCTGCGAGGAGGGACGCTTGGCCGCCTTCAGATGTCAAAGTGACAGCAAGTGACCGTCCCACCTCCCTCCTCCGCCCGGCACTCCTCGCTTTAATTAACGCTCTGCTCCGGGATCAGAGGGCACGGCGCTTCCCTGACATCTCCGCCGGCCGGCCGCCCTGGCGCTGGGCGGGAGTGGGCCTCTCTCCTCCGCTCCACGGCTGTTTTCTTTTCTCTTTCTTCTCCCCTCATTTAAAGAGAACATTTATCATTTGAGCCTTCCTGTTAATTAAAAGGCCTGCGCGAGCGGCGGCTCCGATCTGCCGAGAGCGGGGAGGAAGCGATGGATTGTTTGCAGCCTTGGCAGGAATCACGAAATCCAGGTTCTCTCCCCGCCCCCCTGGCTGCTGCAGCCCTGAAGGTTTTCTCCAGGCACGTTCCTTCGGGCGATTGCGCCGGGGGCTGTTCGGCAGGGCTCCTGTCCGACCCGCCGCAGCGACCAGTGGTGACACGCCGAACGGCCCGGACCCTCAAAACGGGACTCGTTCTGCTCCGGCCGGCCGTACGTCAGGCCGGGGATCAGCCGCAGCGTAGGCGCGGCTCGCGGCCCGGTTCGCTGCGGCGTTTGCGTACGGGGTTTGAGGAAGCGTGCCGGAAGGAGGGCGAAGAGCTGCCAAACCTCCCTAGGGAACGGGATGATGGTGCCCTTCCCCCTGGGACTTGCAGGGCGCTCCAGGAGTAAATCCCGGAGCGCGTCTCTTCCGGCTCGTTACTCCAGCGCGAGGGGGCTGCTGGATCAGCCCAGGGGTCCGGAGCTGATCCGCGCGGTCTGGGCCGCACCGCAGGGCCTCTCGGGGGCTTTCCACGCGGATGTGGACACCGCACCTCGCACACACCCGGCAGAAAGCCAAGGCCTGGGTGTTTCACGCGGAAGAGGGTGGATTCTTTGAACGCAGAAGCAGCTGCTGACCACTGAGAAAAGCTGGGAAGGGGGAAAACGTTCCTCTGGTCGCTGCGGGGGCAGAAACGCAGCTGCCCGTGCGAGGGAGGTGCCGGGACCATGGCTCGGCGTCATCCTCTCATCAGGCCTGGGAGGGAGGACCCAGGCAGGGCAGGGACCCGAGCGTGAGCAGAGCGTGGGGGAACCGGCACCGTGGACCAGCTCTGTCGCCCCCGTCGGGGTGACGGACGTGTTTCGGAGGGAGATGTGGCGCGTTCCTGGCCAGGCGGTCGGCTCTGCGGAGCCTTGGAGCGCGGCTCTGCTTTGTGGGTGTTCTGTTAGCATTTCAGAAGCAGTCAAAGGCCCCGAGGAAGCTACACCTCTTGGATTCTGGTTTTTCATTTGGGATTTTTAATTTTTTTTTTCTCCTTTTACACAGCGCTGTATGAAAGAGGAAGGCAGAAAGCCTGAGCGCGGGGAGTCTAATCAAAGCGATCTTCTGTGGCCTCATTAGCTCTCCAAAGGAGGATGCAGCAACCAGACCGCTGCTCTCTGGAATATCATGACATTTACTGGCACAAATTAACATTCATGCAGAGCCACTTAGCAAATTACTTCCTAATCACCCTCCACCCCCTGCTGTCCTGACCAGGGAGGAAGGGAGGGCCAGCACCTTTGCTCTCTGGCCAGCGTTTTGTCTGGCTGCTGGTGGCAGAGGAACGTGGCGCAGGTCCTTCCTTGCCCTGCCATGGTCCCCTCTTCCCGCGGCGCGGCCCCACCAGATCCGCCGGGCTGGGCGGCGGGCAGGATGTCTGGATTTCTAACCCGGACCAAGGCAACGCAGTAGCGTGGTCTGGAGCTGGACAGGCTCCAAATTCAGCTCTGCCTGACCTTGGAATGGGCAGGAGCGGGTGGCATGGGGACAGTCCACCTCCGCTCCTGCGTCTCTGTGGAGCTCCCACGGTGCTGAACCAGCATCGCGTCCTGGTGACCCCGAGTCCTGCCAGCATCCAGCTGGCGCCGGTGCCACGAGATGGGAGCAGCGGGGACGTTCAGTGGTCTGGATGTGGCTCCTTCCTGAGGGACCGCGGTCTGTCTCATCGCTGGTGTTGGTCTCTGCAGAGCTGCGCAGGGGCCGGGGCGCGCTGGGAGGAGGGGACAGGGACACCCAGCGGTGCCCGCTCCGGAGTGAGAGACCTCTGGCTCCTGGGGCTAAACCAATTAATCCAGCTGTCAATTTACAACGCCCCGGAGAATTAATGCCTCTCCCTGGGGTGCCGGTTCAGGTCACCGCACGGGGGTCTGCCTGCTTTGGGGGTCTGCCTGCCTCGGTGTTCCTTCGCCGAGATTCGTATGTTTGCCGTTACCTGCGCGGGGTGGTAACGCCGTCGTCTGTTGGACGCCATCCATGCTGGTCCTTCGCCTGTAACCGCCTCTTCGCTGCCCTTCTCTGCCGCAGTGCTACCGGGACTTGGCGCTGGTGAGCCGAGATGGCATGAACATCGTCCTCAACAAGATCAACCAGATTCTCATGGAGAAGTACTTGAAGCTGCAGGACACCTGCCGGACCCAGGTGAGGAGGGGTCTTCTCCCCCGAATCGCTCCTTTCGCACCGGCCAGGCGGAGGACGAGCACGGGGCATTCGGGTGTGGGGCGCAGTCGGCGCCGGCGGGGGTCAGAACCAGCCGCGGTGCTGCGCAGAGGTGTCGGGGGGTCCGTGACGACGGCTGCGCTCCTCTCTCCCCCTGCCCAGCTGGTGTGGCTGCTGCGAGAGCTGGTGAAGAGCGGGGTGCTCGGCGCGGACGGCGTCTGCATGACCTTCATGAAGCAGATTGCAGGTGAGCCGTGCCGCGGCAGCGAGGTGACCGCTGCCTGCGCCCTCCCGCTCGTGCCGGCGGGCTGGGCGCTCTCGGTGCCGTACCGGAGCTGACTCGTGCTGCGCTTGGCGTCGGAGCCAGAGCCTGCGCAGCCGGGTCCAGCCAGGCTTCCGAGCGTCTCCGTGCCCAGCTGACAGGCAGGAGCAGGGCTGGCTGGCAGGCAGCAGGCCTGCTCCGACCTGTCTGGTGAGGAAATCTCTCCGGGGAGGATGGGGCAGAGGATAAGCCCTCTGTGAGGGGTGAATCAGAGAGCCAGGAGGCTTCTGGCAAACGCTGGAACAGCCAGGAAGCGTATTGGTTCCTGTTGCTGCCAACTTTCACCCTGGAGCATTGCACAAGAGCGCCAGGATCGTCCGTAGTCCCCGCTCTGACCTCTGGGATGGCAGGAGCCGTGCACGTAGCTCCTCTTTAACCCATCAGAGATGCAAGAGGCTGCCTCACCCCCCGTAAAGTCAGCAGCTTCTCCAGGGAGCTCGCGCTGGCCATGTGGTAGCCTGTAGCGCGTTCCCCCCAGCCCTCGCTGTGAGCGCCCCGCGGCCGCGCACACATACACGCGCACACGCCTTTCCGGATTCGCAGGAACGGCGCCTCTTCCGTGTTCTCTGCTTGGCGCTGGTGCCGGCCGCTGACGTCCACGGAGCAGGAATTCACGTCCCACCATAAAACCTGACATTGTGTTTTCATTGTGCGCGCCCGCGACGCGGGGCTGGGCGGCCGGGGTTAGAAATCACCGTGCCTGCTCGTCAGGGGAGGAAGAACGGGGAGGGAGGGGACAGTCCTGCGCGCGAGCCAAGCTGGCCCCGCCGGCCCCGTGCAAACACAGACCGTTAAACCGCCGCCGAAGGCGTCCCTTGTGCACCGCCCTGTGCAGGGCCCCTGCTGTGCTGGAAGGGCTCCGCTGTCTCACTTCTCGCCGCTTTTACCATGCCCGAATTGTTAGCACCCCGGCGTTTCGGCCCGCCCGCGTTAGGCGTTTTCGGGGCCCCTGCACGCCGGGGTCCCGCTCTGCTCCCGGCGGCGTTGGACACAGGCTCCAGCTCCGTGCTGAGGGCGTGAGCCGCCGCTCTGACACCTGGTTGGAGAGCTCGGGCGCTCTACGGACACCGCTTCCCCTTCGTAGCCTCAGCAGCTGCAATGTTTTCTCTTTTCCAGCTACTGAATCTCATCCCGTTCTGGCTTCTCCTTTGCTTTCCAGGAGGATAATTATTGACTCCGTATTATCACCGTTCTTTTGGGCGAGCAGCGCTGCAGGCAGACCCCCTGGTCCCCCAGCAGGAAGGCCCTTGTACCCAGAAATGTGCTGTGTCTGGGAACTGCCGGGCGGGCATGGGGGGAGCAGGCGGGGTGTGTTCTCCAGACACAAGCTCTCGGAGCAGCTTTGCCTTCCTGGGAACGCAGGGATCGCTGGTTCAGTGGAGTCTGGCAGCAGAGCCACGCTGTTTCATAGAATCACAGGATGGTTTGGGTGGGGAGGGAGCGTTAAAGCCCACCCAGCCCAGCCCCCTGCACGGAGCAGGGACATCTCCAACCGGACCAGGTTACTCAGAACCCCAGCCAACCTGGCCTGGAATGTTTCCAGGGACGGGGCATCCACCGCCTCTCTGGGCAACCTGGGCCAGAGCTCCACCACCCTCAGCATAACAATTTTTTCCTTATATCACGTCTGAATCCCCCCTCTTGTCACATAAAACCATCACCCCTCGTCCTGTCACACCAGGCCCTGCTGCAGAGTCTCTCCCCATCTTTCCTGCAGCCCCCTTTGGGCACTGGGAGGCCGCTCTCAGGTCTCCCCAGAGCCTCCTCTTCCCTGTTGCTCTTTCGCTTTCAGGCGGGGATGTGACGGCGAAGAATATCTGGCTGGCCGAGAACGTCCTGGAGATCCTGACGGAGCAAAGGTACGGTTGGGTGGGAGGCGGAGGCTGGCGCAGCCCGAAGAGAGCGGTGGCCGGGCCTGAAGCCGGGGCGAGTGCTCCTCGCCCGCCTGCTCCCGCGGTGGCCGCCCTCGCTGCCGGAGGGGCTGCGTGTCGCCTCGAATAAGGGGGTCTGCCCAGGCGGCTCCTGTCCCTCAACCACGCGCAGGGACGTGGCCGTCTCTCAACGCGCGGGTCCCGGAAAGTGCTCAGCCCTTCGCGCGGCTGAGGAGCGCGCGTGGCGGGGATATTTTCTTCCCGAGTTCCCCGAGCTGCGGGGGAGGTGTTCCTTCTGGAGGAGGACAGAGTTAATTCCAAAAAGCTTCCTGTGTTTAAGCAGCTCCTGCTTCATCAGGGCTGCAGCTTTAATTTGCGGTGGCCGGGCCAGCTGGGAGGCATTGTCCTGCGGGTTCAGCATTGTCCGCTCTTGGCGGAGCCGCCGCTAATTGACGATAAGCAGAATTCCTCGCTGCAGCCTTTGGCTGGGCAGAGGCGTTATTTTTAAACAGCCTACAGCTCTGCACCAGGCGCTGTCTGGAATAGCAGCGCTTCTCCTGAAACCGCTTATTCCTGCTGTTAACAATCAAGTTGTTAAAGCGTTTATTTGGCCGTGGCTAACAGGCCCGGTGAGGTTTATTCCGGGAATAGCTGCGCGGGCGCGTGCTGCTGCGAGTGCCATCTAGTGCCCCGCCGCGCCTGGGAAGGGGGGACCCCCGGGATCTTCTGGGCTTGGCTGACCCCCGGGTTCTCCGCCGTGTTTCCCCGCTGCCGTGATGCTGAGCTCACCTCTTCCCTTCCCGACCCCGTTTAAGCTCTTGCTGCGGTCTTCCCGCGCGCTGGGGCTGCTGGCCGCTGCCACCCCGCGCCTTGGAGCGCCTCGGGAGCGCTCCTCACCTCGCCGCAGCGCGTTGCGGCTCTTCTCGCACGCAGCTGGGCGGTGGGAGAAACAGCAGCTTCCGGGGGTGATCCCGGGTCTGCGGGAGAGCGCCCCGCGCGCTGGGCGACAGCCGAGCCTTGTCGCTTGGGGAGAGGAGTTTGTCCGAGGGGTTTGTGAGAGAAAAAGGCTCGCCTGCTGCTGGCGGTACGGCCGGAGCGTCAGCGATCCGTCCCGTGCGGCGCAGAAACCGTGCGAGGAGAGCTGCGAGGGAGCCCGGGGGAGAACCCGCAGCTTTCTCTGCGCCGCTGAGGGGAACGCCGGAGCTGTAATTACAGCCGCGCGCGCGAGGGCCTGACGCCGTGTTCAGTGCTGAGTGCTTGCTTTAATTAAAAACGCTTCCAGCAAAGCTGCTGCTCCAGCACTGCCCGCCGCGGAGAGGAGGCCGGCCGCCGCCTCTCGAAAGCCGAGTGTTAATTTAGCGTCTTGCTGCTAATGGCGGCGCGAGCGCGATGCTTCCTCCGCATGTTTTCGTTTTCTCTGCCTGTCAGGTCGCTGAGTCCTGCGGCTGCGGGGGCCTTTTGCTCCCCTTGGACAGCCGTTTTATTTTCTCACTGGGAAAAGGGGGAGATGCTGACCTGCCGGCCCCCCCGGGATCCCGGCCTTAATTACTCCCACATCCTTCCCATCGTAACCTCCGCTCAGCGCCGCGTGCTGCCGGGCCAGCCCGCCCAGCCGGCTCGTTACCGTGCTCCCAGTATCCAGCCTGGGAAAGCAAACCCTTGTCGCGTCGTCCCAGGTTCCCTGTGCCGACGATTTAGGGCGGCCGCCTCGTTTGCCACTGGGCTGGTGTCCCTTGGGGTGGCCGTGGCGTTACAGCTGCTGCGCGCGGCGGTGGCACTTCTGCTTGGGGATGCTGCGGGCCATCGATCACCGCGTCGGCCCGGCCCGTTCTTGGCACCCGGCGCCAGTGACCGGGCTGGCCAGGTCCTTTACTGCCCCGAGGATATTTATTGTTGCGCTGCGATAACAGCGGCTGGGAACGCGGCACGCCCAGCAGACAGGGCGCTGCCACACAGAGCGGGCAGGCGACGGCGGCGCAGCGGCCCATGGAAACCCTTCGCCGGTGGGCTCTGCCGCTCCCGGGGAGCGAGGCTGACGCGCCTGCCCGCGCTCGGGACGCGAAGCCGCTTGGCTGAGAGATGAATCTGCTTTCAGAAAGGCAGCACAGAGCCCTGCGCCGGCCAGAGCCCTGCTCACCCCCGAAAGAGGACGCATTCCTGCCGCACCCGCCACACGGCTGCGATGTCTCTCCCACCGCAGACCCTCTCTACGCAGCTCTGCCTGCCCTCTCACACATCTCCTGCTGTTTGGTCTCATTTTTCCCCAGTTTGTGCCATTTGGTGCTTCCAGCTTCCCAACAGCAGTGACTGCTCTTCTCCATCTGCCCCACGTGCTGTTGTCTGGTGCAGCTGGGGCCAGGGCAGCTCTTCCGTTCCCGGCGCCGCGGGAGCCGCTGCCCAGCCCAGCGCAGGGCTCAGGAGCAGCCGTGTCGTGTTCACAGCTGTCCTGCGTGACCTGCTGCTCAGGACGCTGCCGATTTTGCTGGATTCATCCCCTTGGTGCTGGCAGACTGGTGCGCGTGGGGGCTGGCCGTACGGGAAGGTCTTTCGTAGCTCGTCCTGGTGCGGCGTCTCCTGCTCGGCGCAGTTCTGGCTGCGGAGAGCAGTGAAGAGGCTCCCGTGGTGGTGGGTGTTCGCGCCGGGGTCAGTCTCTTCGCGAGGCAGCTGCTCCCTCCGCGCGCTGCCGAGCGCTTTCTTGCTTGTGGTTGCAAATGCCTCAGATCGTCGTGGCAGCGAGCGTCGCCGTGGCCCGGAGAACCCACCCAGGGCTTTGCATGAGCGCCTCTGCCACGCTGCCAGAGAGTTCGGGGCGCGAGCATCCGGGCAGTAAACTGATGGGACTGCCTGGGGGGAGGCAGAGGTGGGCCAGGCGCAGCTGCACGTGGCGTGACGCAGGGAATGGTCCGCGGGTGAACGTTCGCTGGGCTGGCACAGCAGGCCGGAGCCCCTGCCCTTGCTGTGTCCTTTGTGCCTCCGTTTCCTCTGTCCCGAGGCTCCGTCGCTGCTGGCAGTGGTTGCCATACGGAGGTGGCTGAAGGGGTTTGGGTTTTTTCCCTTCCTTTGCAGAGAGTGGGTTCTGAAAAGCAGCCTCCTGATAGCCATGGCGGTGTACACCTACCTGCGGCTCATCGTGGACCACCACGGCACCTCCCAGCTGCAGGCTCTTCGGCAAAAGGAGGTGGATTTCTGCATCTCCCTCCTGCGGGAACGGGTGAGCAAACGGGGGACGCAGGGGGGAGAGCCCTGCCTCTCTGAGGAGGCTGTCGCTACGCGGGGTGGCGTTGCGCAGCTGGAAGCGTGAGACGTGCTGGTTCCTGGGAGCCACCGTGCAGACGGTGGCGTGTGGTCCATTCTCCGTGCGGGCTGGGGACGCCTCTTGAACCCGTGTACACCAGCTCTCCTGTCAGATCCAGGCTGCAGAGAGGGGGAGAGCAGCTGGTTTGGTGTGGCTGCTTCATTTCAGTCACTTTTATTCAGCTGCAAGAGCTGAAACCATTCTTTTTCTGTTGCTGTGGCTTATCGCAGCTGCAAGAACACCGGTTCCTCCCTTGGGGAGGCGGGCAGCGTCCTCGCAGGCTCACAGAGAACGCGCTAGCCGGCCCCAGGCCGCTCTCTGGTCCATATCGTGCAGGAGAAGCCACCAAAGCCGGGTGCAGGCAGAAGTCCTTGCGCCCAGCGTCCTGGTGCTGCGGGCCGCAGCGGCTCGGCGGCTCCCTGCCCACTCTCCCCTTCCTCCTTGCTGGGCAGGGAGCACCGAGCGTCAAGTTCTATCTTCAGAGACTGGTTGCGGTCCTGGAGAGAAAAGCCTCAGATTTATGGGCTGATTGTTTGCTTTACAAGAGAGAGAACATTTTAAAATAGCTGCTGACCTTCCCGCCTGTCACCCTGTCTCTCCGAACCTGCTAGCTTCAAAAGAGGGGCAGGCTGCCAGGGGCAGGAGCGTAGATATTGTGCAGAGAGTGAATCATCTGGAGCGGGCGGTAAGGTCGAAGGACTGCCTGTTCCTCCCGTGCCCTCCTCCTGCCCCCTCCAGCGCCTTCGCCC
The DNA here is from genome assembly GCA_009806455.1 of Tetrax tetrax. Classification (NCBI taxonomy): domain Eukaryota; kingdom Metazoa; phylum Chordata; class Aves; order Otidiformes; family Otididae; genus Tetrax; species Tetrax tetrax. The sequence continues at coordinate 14,590 of WHYT01013316.1, forward strand.
TTCCCCCTGCTCGGGAGCAGGTAAACAGTAAATGAGATTTTGGGTTTTTTTTTCTCCTCTCCTTTCCCCAGTTCATGGACTGTTTCATGATCGGCCGGGACCTTGTGCGGCTGCTGCAAAACGTTGCGAGGATACCCGAGTTCGAGCAGCTCTGGAAGGACATCATCCACAACCCGCAGGTCCTCAGCGCGCAGTTCACAGGTGGGCAGGGCTGGGGGACCACCTCTGCCGGAGCCCCGCTAGCCGCAGGCAACCCCCTCCCGCTGCCGCTCGCCCTTTTGACTTGGCTGCTGCGGCTGTCAGCCCGTTCCAGCGCGGGCTGGAGCGAAAATCCCGCACAGCGGCTGTTTTTCCCTCGGCACGCCCCGTCTGGTCCGGGTCCCGGGGCCGCCCTCTCCTCGCTAACTGGGAGAAACTGTCCCAAAACCAGCTTTCTCTGGCTGCAGGGAGCCTGGGAAAGGAGCAGGGCCTGGACCACTCTCCCGTGGTCAGCTGCAGCGCTTTGCTGCTTTTGCAGTATTTTTTTAAATGCTACAGAGGCCTCGTAGGTGTCCAGGCTTTAAACCACCCTGAGAAACAGATATGTCAGGCAGCTGCAATGCTAGATCATGAGAACGTGTCTGAGGTTCATTAAACTACATTGCTTGTGTAGTTATGGCTTTGTTTTAATTAAGCTGAGATGAAGCAGGACCCCAAAGATAGGAAGTGCCTGAGTCCTTCACCAGAAAAGGGCCCGTGCAGCTCCAGAGCTCTGAAGCAAGAGGTCCAGAAGGTGCAGGAGCTGACGCTTCCTAAACGGGATTTCCCCCAGCAGCCTCGCACGCGTGGTGTGCCGAGCACGCGGCTGCGCAGCTCGCTGCACGGTCGGGATCGAAACAGACACGGTGGAGAGCGTTACGTTTATACCTTCTATTGGTATAAATTATTCACTTCTCTGGGGGCCGTCACGTCGTTATCTGTCCGCAGCAATTCCAGCGAGCCTTTGGAAACGGGGCTGAGAGCCGTCAGCCCAAAGGCTGCGGGGACGCCGCTCCCGTCTCCGGGTTGCTGGAGTCAGCCTGTGGGGCTCGCGGAGGTGTCTTAGCCCCGCACCGAAGGCGGGCTCGCGTTGCACGTTGCCTCTCCCCACAGCTGTCCGTTCAGCAGAAGCATTTCTTAGCTCTGGCTGGATCTTCCCAGCTGGGTGCTGGGCTTCCGTGTCCAGGCTGGGGTCCCGGACGAGCGTCCCTCTGGCTTCGCTTGCTTCCCATCCCAGTGAGGTGGGAGCAGCTGCTCGGGGCGGGTTCCTGGTTTGCTGGCAGTTTTAGCGAAATGACCCAGCAAAACGACACCTAAACCAGGGCTGACATCAGTGCTCCTGCCTCGTTCTCTCCTGACAACTAGCAAACTCCCTCTGGGTTTTACCCCTTCCCCTCAGGTTCCTGGGTGTGCGCCCGTGCGCGCGTTTCTCCTTGCCGTTCCAGCTGCGAAGCCCTGGGCTGCCCTCACTCATACTTGCTTGTGCAGAGCCTGGAAGGCCCCCTCCCCAAAATCATTTCCCCTGCAGTTGTTTCCAAGGGGAACCAGCTCTGCCCTCTTGCCTACCGCAGGAGCTGGCGTCTGTTCTTTCTGCTCTGGAGCGTCCCTCCTCCAGCCGCCGCCCAGGTGTGACCCTGCGGCCGCGCGGCAGGACAGCTTCTGAACGGTGGGAGGGCGACGCGCACCTCGTGTGCGCGGTGTCCCTGCTCCCGCCCGGCTGCGTCAGAGCCGCCTGCGCTGTAAATCCTCCAGGTCTCGTCAAGCAGCAGCAAAGCCGCTGCGCCCGGGTCAGAAGTTCCTCCTCTTGGCAGCTGTCTGGGAACGAGAGCAGCTTTTGCAGCCTCCCCTTCTCCTTCCCATCCTCCGTTCTCTCCGTGCACGTGCAAGTTTTCCGTTAGGGCTGACCTTTGTTGTTGCATCTGGGCGCCTTTCCTCCAGGAGAAGAATGGGGCTGGGGCCCCGGCACAGCCAGGACGGGCTCCCTCTGTGCCAGCCCTGCGTTTTGGCGCCCAAGCCGAGGGGCGGGAGGTGGGGAAGGTGCTCCTGGTTATGCCTCGCGACTCAGCGTCTGGACTTTCTCATTTGTCCTCCAGATCTTGTCCCTGCCCTGCTCTGCATCCTCTCTCCAGGCTCTCCTTCCTGGCCTCCTCCTTAACGATCTCTGACCAAGGCTTGCTCCGGGCAGGAGATGGTTTAGATCTTTTCCAGCAAAATCTTGATCTCTTTCCATGCCTGTAGCCTTGGGGAAACGGGGCGCAATGCTCCGGGCTCGGCTCGCTGCGGATGGTGGTAGATCCTGCCCAGACCTGGTCCGTGCCGTGCTGTCCCCGGGGCCACGTGCGCAGGCTGACCTCTCTGTCTCTCCCCAGGTGTCCTGCAGCTCCTCCAGTCGAGGACTTCGCGCAAATTCCTGGCGTGTCGCCTCACTCCCGACATGGAAACCAAGCTGCTCTTCATGACCTCGCGGGTAATTCCCTCCCGCTCGCCACCATGGGGAAGGAGGGCACGCGTCCCTGCCCGTTCCGCGCTGCGCCAGTCCCGTTCCCACGCTGGCACTGGGCACAGGGAGGGGAGGGCAGGACACCAGTCTGGGCAAAGGGCAGAGCTTTACTGGTGCAAGTGTTTGTTGCTTCTGGCATCTAACAGCGGCGGGAGGAGAGGCTGCCCAGCAGGAGCTGGTGCAGCTGGGCCCGAGACACCCACGGGATTCATTGAAAGGCCGAAAACAGCTTTGCAGGGGAGCGCTGCTCCTGGCTGGCCGCTTCCCAAGGCAAGCGCTTGCTCTGGACGGCCGCGATGCGGTGGGTTATCGGAGCTCCGACCGCAGCCACTGGATTCCAGAGGGGCCGGCAGCTGTGCAGCAACAGCGCCAGGGTTAACCGTTATCTGCCTGCGCGCAGCAGGCAGAGCCCGCTTCCCCCTCGCTCCGCTCGCCGGGGCCGTGCCGCGCCGCGCACGCGAGGCGTGTGGTCCCATCCACCCCGCTGGAGACGGGCCCTGTGTGGGAACGCTGCACAGTGGCCTTTTCGCTTCCTGCATCTCTCTGAAGGCTCTGCCAGCCCCGGGCTGACGGGGAGCGGGGCGCGAAGCAGGGTTTGCCAAAGAGGCAGCGTGGAGGCTGGCAGCCTGCGGTTCCCGCAGCCTTTCTCCGAGCCGTCAGCAAAACCTGTCTCGTCCTTCCCCTCCAGGTGCGGTTCGGGCAGCAGAAGCGGTACCAGGACTGGTTTCAGCGACAGTACCTGTCCACTCCGGACAGCCAGTCCCTGCGCTGCGACCTCATACGCTACATCTGCGGCGTGGTGCACCCCTCCAACGAGGTGCTCAGCTCCGACATCCTCCCGCGCTGGGCCATCATCGGGTGGCTGCTCACCACCTGCACGGTGAGTTGCGAAGGCTGCCAGGCCCGGCAGCCAGTCACGCGATCGCCCGGGAGCTCCTGCCTCGCGGGGACGGGGGCAACCTGCCGATGCTGGGAGCTGCTGGGAAGGCTGGGCTGAGGTGTTTGCTGAAGGAGGGACCTGCAGAGCGGTCGTTAGGACATTGGCCTTCGTTCTGCGCTCTGGATTTTAGTCCTGGCTCTGCTGCACGCCGGATCCTTTGGGATCTGCTTTCCCTGCATAAACCTCACCTTCCCGCTTCCAGCTTGTTGCGCCCTTTGTGTTGGTGCCTCCGCTATCCCAGCGGAGTGCGAGGGTGCCTGCGCGAGGTGCCTCGGCACAGCCTCCTTGTCACCCCCCGTCCCACCCCGGACCGCGACCCGCAGCCCTCGTCAAGCAGGGCAGGAGCTGCCGGGGAAGCGGCTGTTGCTGCGCCCACGAGCGCGTAGCAGATAACGCCGAGCGCTGCGCGGGGCCCGGTGACACCCGATTCAGGGCTGGAGCCAGGCTGCGCTTCGCAGAGCGCGCAGCTCGTGTCGCCCGGTCTCGGGGCTGCCTTGGCTCCTGCCGCTCCGCACGCTGCCCTGCTTGAGCGGGCAGGTTTGCTCAAGGATTTCCCACCCTCTCGGAAAAACCAGCAGCAACGGGTGCCTGGGGAGTGTTTTGCCAGCTCTGCCCCATCCTGCTGCTGGGAAGGATCCGGCACGCCAGACGTGCAGAGGGATCAGCTGCTGCGCGCAGATCAGAATATTTGCTTTTTTTTTTTTCTTCTCTAGTCCAACGTTGCTGCTTCAAATGCCAAACTGGCCCTGTTCTATGACTGGCTCTTCTTCAACCCCGAGAAGGACAGCATCATGAACATAGGTATGGCGCAGGGAGGCCTCCTCCGGACGGGCAGGGTCGGAGCAGGGGTTACCGCCTTCCGGAGCTGGTAGCGGCTGGGGGATCTGGCGGGGAAAGCCCAACGGATTATCTCCACGGGCATCGGTTTCCTGCCCCGCCCTGAACTCCTGGGATCTGCTGGCTCGCTGGGAGCCCTGCCTGCAGGGAGGCTGGTCCGGCCGGTGTGTGAAGCCTGAGGGTCATTTAGGAGCTGGGGGAGGGCAAGGGTGTGCGCCAGCCAAAAGAAGGGGGTTCCCTCTGCGCCCCAGGGGTGGGAGACTGGGTCTGAAGGAATGGGGGGGCACGGGGGTAATGGGGCTCCCTGCTCTCTCCCTCCAGAGCCTGCCATTCTGGTGATGCACCACTCCATGAAGCCTCACCCCGCCATCACCGCCACGCTGCTGGATTTCATGTGCCGGGTGAGCCGCCCCTCGCTCTCCGGGGAATTCCCCGGCTTGCCAAACGCGTTGCGCGGTGGGGGTTGCGTGATGAGGGCTGTGAGAGCAGCTGCTGGGGTCTGCGTAGTCCCTCTGTCACCAGTGGGACAGTGACTCCTCAGGAGCGTCACAGAGGACAGCGTAGAGGGAAACGGCCACGCTCCCGTCTGCTTACGCCAGCCAGCTGCGCAGAGGTCGTGCTCCAGGGAGAGCCGCTCGCTGTGTTGGCCCCGGGGGCTCGTTTCAGCCTCACACGCTTCTCCGTGGTGCAGTGGCATGGAAGCACGCTGGCTGGGAGATGTTCCCGTAGGGATTGCAGCCCGGCTCTCCTCGGAGCACTCCCCGTAGCAGGTGTGGCGGCGCTTTTGGTGCGGGTCAGTGCGTTTCCTTCTCCGCCAAGACGGAAGCTGGGAGCAGAGGAGCGGTGAGCTGCGCAGCCCGCTCCCCACTGGCCGCCCCCGCTCTGTGCTGAGCGGTCACGAAGGGCAGGAACGGGAACGCAGGCTCGGGCGAGACAGATCGCTCCGCTCCCCAGAGAGTTTCGGGGCGAAGGCCCGATGCCTCTCCATCCTGCAGGAAGGGAATTTCGTGAATCCCTAGAGCTAGCGATACTTGAGCAGCAAAGTGGTGTCATCTCCCTGCCCCTTCTTCAGAGCCAAAGAAAACCACAAAACAAAACAAAAGCTCTTCCCCCTTTTTTTTTTTTTTTTTTTTCCGCATTCCTCAGCGTATCATCTGCTCTGTTCTGCCCTGAGCGTCTCGGTTGTGAAACAGCCTGCAGAGCGGCTCGGTGTCTGCCGGCGGCCCTTTCACCCTCCCCTTACCTGCGCTGAATTCAGGAGGGGTTTTCCCCTGGCTGATCTGCCAGGAGCACGGCGGTGCACACTCAGCCAAATCATTTGCCTCGTAAAACCAGCCAGCAGAGGCTTTGGTGGGCCCTCCTGGTCCCTTGGGAAATCCAGGGCCGTTCCTGGACCCCACGTGTCATTCATTACTGGGAATGCCGCTGTGGGAAGGCATGCAAGACTTCCTCGCTCTGCAAATAAATCCTTCCAGGATGAGCATTAGTAGGAAAAAGCCTGAATTGTTCCCTTTGGGAAGGCTTGGCCGGGTGTCTTTCCCTGAGGGTGAGCAGAATCTGGCTGCAGCGGGGGACAAATCAAACCCATCGTCTCCCCTTCAAAGGACAACCCTCCCGGGGCAGGGAGCAGGGCTGGTCCTGCCCCTCATCCCGGGGGAAGCGGAGCCAGGAGCTGCCAGTTCCAGTAACTTGGTCCCAGGGAGGGCTGGTGGTGTTTCTGGGAAGCGGGGTTCTTCCTGGCACGAGCGCTGGAAGAGCTACGAGTCGCATGGCGTTCCTTCCTCGCGCCCAGCGCGCTGCGTGTGCGCCCAGCCCCGGGCTGCCCCAGTCCAAAAGCAGCTCCTGGCTTCTGGCAGAGGAAGTAGGTGGAAGGTTCCTGGGATGACCCAGATTTCAGGGAGGAGTCTTCCTACTCCCTCCAGAAGCACAGAACCGTGTGTGAACAGAGCTGGATGCTGTTTAGGGTGCCCTTCTCCTCTTCCCTCAACTCCTGCAGCGGTGGCTGCTGCTTGGAGCGTGGCCCTGGCCAGCCCCAGGGCTTCTCACAGCGTACAAAGCAGCGTCTGTGGGGTTTTTCTAGTTCCTGGGAGATGCACCGGCGGGTCTGCCGGCTTAGCCAAGCCAGAGGGGTGGCTGGTCCCCCTTCTGTCCGCCATCCCTGAGATGCTGCACTCGGAGAGCTCCCCTTCGCTTGTCCTGGCTGCGTCTTGCTGACTGCCGCCGGCCCTGTCGTACACGGAGGGGTCCACGGCACTAACGTGGTCGTTCTCCTCTTTTCAGATCATTCCCAACTTCTACCCCCCGCTGGAGGCTCACGTCCGGCAAGGCGTCTTCAACTCTCTCACCCACATCGTGGAGAAGCGAGTCCTTGCGTAAGACAGCCCCGAGTTTCACTACGTTTGCACAGCTGCCGTGCCACAGCGTTCCTGGGTCTCGTCAGCCCGGTCAGAGCCATCTCCAGGCTCTGCCGGAGCTGCGGAGGGCAGTTGTGTTGTGTGTGAGCCGTGGAAGGAGCCGTGGTTGTGTTTTTGTGGAAGCGAGGCTTGTCCTGAGAGCTGTTCCTTGAAGCAAGGGAGTGAGTGGGTCAAGAAAGCTAGAGCCGCTCTGCTTTAGATGAATAAAAACGTCCCCAGCCCTGGCTGGTCCCCAGGCTGAACGGAGCAGCCTTGCTCGTGGTGCTCCAGCACCAACCAGGTTCCCCTGCCAGGAGGTGAGACCTCGTCTCCCCTTCCCGAGGAAGCCCCAGCCGAGCTGCGGGAAGGGATGTGGGACCTCGTAGCTCGTGATCCATAACGCAAACCAAAGCGCTGACGTAAGGGAGGAGAGCCTTGCGTGGCCGCCGAGGTGATGCTCCGCAGCAGGGCGCTGCGTCCCGGTGCTTTCTCATCCCTTTCCCTTCCTGCTCCCCCCCCCCGCAGACACCTGGCCCCTCTCTTCGACAACCCCAAGCTGGACAAAGAGCTCCGAGCCATGTTGAGGGAGAAATTCCCGGAGTTCTGCAGTTCGCCCTCGCCGCCCATCGAAGGTAGGGAGCGGCGCAGGGGGCAGAGGGAGGCCTGGTTAGCGGTAGAGGCCCGCGCTCGACCGCGAGGAACCGCCGTAACCTCGCTTTCCGCTCTGACCCCTTTGCGTCTGTTCTTGCAGTCAAAATCGAGGAGCCCGTTTCCATGGAGATGGACAATCACATGTCCGAAAAGGATGACAGTTGCTATGACAATGCCGAGGCCGCGTTCAGCGACGATGAAGATGACTTGAACAGCAAAGGTGAGGAGCGCAGGCGGCTGGGCGCTGACACTCTCGAGTACTCCTGCGTCACCGCGTAGCTGCCGGGGGCCTCTGCACCAGCCGCTGTTTCCCCGCTGCCTCGCGGGCACCTTCCCCTCGTGCTGGAGCATCCCCAGACGGCCGGCTGGCATCGCAGCTCCCTTTCTCCACGCGGCAGGAATGGCTGCGCTCGAGGCAGACCCCCTTCTTGAGGAGTCGAGGCCGATGCTCCGCTGCTTCCCGCGCCCGGCCAGCCAGGCTCGGATCTGATCCAGATGTGTGCTTGCAGGGAAAGGCTGTTGGGCTCCGTCTCCTTCCCTGGTTGTTCCCGGGAGCTCGGACCCTTGGAGCGTAGCGCTTTCTCCACCCGTGTGTCCTCTCTAGATGGCTGACGAGTCTCCAGCCCCGCTGCGCTGCGCGGTTGGGAATCCCTGCGGCAGATGCTGCGTGGGATGGTTTGTTAGGGAACAGGGTGTCTCTGTTCTCGGGCAGCTGCTAACGAGGCTCAGGCCTCTAATTGCTCAGCCACGCGGTTTTCATTGTGCTCATTCCCTCTCGGAGCCGTGGGGCTGCCAGGCCTGCACGAGGCCGGAATCCCCTCTGCTCGCGCTCTGGAGCTGGAGGCACCTCGGGCTGTTCCTGCCCTCGGTGGTAGGACTCTTCTTGCAGGCTTCCAGCCGTGCTGGAGGGTTCCCCTGCGGTGGGGAGGGGCCGCAGGCCCAGGGTGGGGGAGATACTGTGCCGTGGCACTGTCTTCAGTAGTCCCATCGGCGCCCACCTGCTGCTGGGGTCCCCTGGGAGGGACGGGCTCGGGAGCCACGTGCAGCGAGGGCTTTTGCAACGATCAGCCACCTTGTCCCCTCCCTTAGCGGCAGCTTGTTTGCGAGCGCTTCTGCCTTGGCCCTGGTGCTTCTGCGCTGCGGTTCATTTTTGTGGCCTGGACTGAGCCTGGAGGATGAGGGTGTGGGAAAGCCGTTGGGGTGTCTCAGTCCCAAAATCCCCAACACAAGCGTTTGCGCCTCGGGTGGAGAGAGATTGCAAGCTAGCTGCCTGTGATGAAGGGCAGGCAAAGCATCAGGTTTGGGAACTGGACTGAACGGGAACCACGCTTCTGGACACCCCCTGTGCTGGGAGCTCGTCTCCCCCCATGGACCCCAGGCTGGGCTGCGCTCGAGGGGCACCCTGCTTGTCCAGCTCCGCGCACCTCCCGCTGCTGGGACAGAGGTGGCCTCTGGTGCTGCTTCCGTGTCGCTTCTTGGGAAAAGAGACTGTTCCACCGCTGCTGTCCATGTTGCAGGGAAGAAGAGGGAGTTCAGGTTTCACCCCATCAAAGAAACCATTGTGGAGGAGCCGGTTGACATCACGCCGTTCCTGGACCAGCTGGATGAGTCGCTGAAGGACAAGGTCCTGCAGCTGCAGAAGGGCAGGTTGGTATCGTTCGGTCGTTCTGCGTGGATCTCCTCAAGGCGATGTCCTGCCAGACCTTTTAGTCCTGTTGTACGAGGCCGCTTGCTCCGGAGCCCTTCTCTCCGAGCTGATGCAACCTGTGGCGTGTCTCCCTCTGGCACGGAGAGGTCCTCCTGCCCGGTTTCTGCAGGAGATGTCCAGGTGACTTTGAAAGGTGCTGTGTTCAGAGCCTTGCGATTTCTCCTTGGAGCGGGCTCAGACCGGGACACAGCAGCAATTTGCTGCAGGCTGCGGCGTTTCTCCGAATGGGTGACAGGAAGGCGGAAGGCTCTGGGTCGCTGTTGGGTTGGCGAGGGGAGGCTGCGCAGGCCTTCGGGCTCTTGCTGCCAGAGGTTTCGGTATATCGCTGCGCGGGATGTGTTCGCTGCGGACAGACGTACCTGTGTCTGCGTGCTCTCCAAACCCCACCGCCTCTGCTCTTGATTTTTTGGTGACCTTGGAACTGACTCCATCTAAAGAAGGTTAAAAAAAGCCCTTGTTTTGCAGACCTTGGCACAGAAGGCTGATTTAACGTAATTTATGTCTTCATGACTTTAAGTGCGTTTAATCTTAGCTTTTAGTCATTTGATTTGTTTGTCTTGCTGCAGACAACCTCGGGCGCTTTGCGAAGGAGGTGCTGCAGCAGTGCAGCGTGTTCTTCTGGGGCTGGGTCTCTGTGGTGGGCGTTTGGGAGCCGTGCCTCGCCCTAAGCCCGGCACAAAGCGGAGCCTGCCCTGCTCCCGGGTCCTGGGGGTCCCAGCAGAGCCAGCTCAGCACAGAGCCCCCTTGTCCCCGCTCTTGGTATCATCCTGTGTGACTTGGATTTCCTCTTGTTTTTGTGCTGCAGCGATACGGAAGCTCAGTGTGAGGTCATGCAGGAAATCGTGGATCAAGTCCTGGAGGTAACCGCGCAGCCCCGGGGAGCGGTGCTGCTGCCGAGCCATGAAACCAGAGCGGCGTGGGCAGCCCCCAGCCTGGGCCGCTCTGCCCCCCAGAGCTGAGACTGGAGGGGGGACACAAAATCCTAAACAAGTTCAAAATGGCACTGTGCGGTTTAAACACGGCCCCGAGCTGCGGCTTGGAAGGGTCTCGCAGGGGAAGGTCGTTCCGTCTGCGCTCTGTGTCCCTGATAGCCGCTGTCAGACGGGACACCGGGCGAGGCGCGCTCACGGTTTGACCCCGCGCGGCTGCTGTAGCGTCCGCAGAGCTGCTGGGGGCTTCTGCGTGCAGCTGGGGGCCCCCCCGCTTTTGGCCCTGGGCTTCGTGCTGCAGAGAGGCTGCGGCAAGCCCTGCGCGGCAGAAGAGCTGCGGATGTTTTCCAGCAGCTGAGCGTTTGAGGGAGGTCGCGTCCCCTGCCTCTGATCAGCTCCCCTTGGAGTCAAGTGGCCTTTTCGCGTGAGAGCTGCCTCTCCCCTCTGCGGGAACACGGGAAAGGGCTCGCCGGGGTGCCAGTCCGAGCTGCAGGTGCCGTCAGTCGCCCTTTGCGGAGGGAGGGGAGAGCAGAGCCGTTAGAGGACAAGTGGGCCGCAGCGATTGCGAAGTGCTTCAGAGCTGAACAGCGACTCGGGGCTGGGCTCGCTGGTGACCAGCTCCTGGTGCTGCAGTGCAGCAGCACGATGGCTCCCGAGCGGCTCGGGGTCCCTTCCCGCAGCGGTGACCGCTGGGTCCCTGCCAGCGGTACCTGTGCTGGGCGGGCAGGGTTTGAGCGCGCGCTTTCTCCTCTCATTCCTTCCTTTCTCTCTGCCAGGAGGACTTTGACTCGGAGCAGTTATCAGTGCTCGCATCCTGCCTCCAGGAGCTATTTAAAGCTCACTTCCGTGGTGAGGTTTTGCCAGAAGAAATCACAGAGGAGTAAGGATCTTTTTTTTTTTTTGTATCTTATCCTTTCACACTGGGGCTTGGGCTTTTCCCAGTGAAATATTCACCATTTTCAGAAGGCTGTGCTGGAGCCAACAGCTTCCCCTGTGAAGCAATCCCGGGTTTACAAGCGGTCAGAGTGGAGCTGGTCAGCCCTTGTCGTGTCCAGGGCTCAGAGACCGTCTTCCTCCTCCCCACACGTGCAGGGAGAACGTCCTGCCGCAGCTCCTTGTGCCAGAGCTCGGTTTGGGTGACGCTCTGCTGGCTTCTGGCCGTCTGAGCACGGCGCGCGGGGCCCCAAATACTCCATCTGTCCCTGCTGCACTCGCACAAAGCTGCGCTGCACGTTATTCCTCTGGGATTATTGTTGGAGCAGTGCTCAGAGTCAGGGCCCTGAGTTCTGTTAGCAGGACCCTTCCTGTCCCGTCGGGAGCCAGGGCTGGCCCCTGATGGCCCCAGGACCACGGCGAGCGAGGTCCAGGGCTTTTTCCCGGCCGTTGCTGGGGGTGGGTGCACAGAGAGCTCTGATGTTGCGTTTGTCCCGCAGGTCTCTGGAGGAGTCGGTGGGGAAGCCTCTCTACCTAATATTTAGGTATGTCCGTTCTGAAATGTCGGTGTAATCGAGTTTGGGCTTTCTTGTTTGCTTCCTGACCACGCTGGGTGAGCCCTGTGGGGCTAATCCTGCCGTGCCCCTGCTTGCCCCAGGGCTGATCCTGGCATCAGAGGACTTTGTGGCTTCCTTCTGCTGTGTTGTGTTGAGTAGAAAGACTTAAAGTGCAGGAAAATCCCAGCTCATTTGATCGTTTGTGGAAGCCTGGGAACCCCGGGTCACTGAAGTTTGCCGGGTCCTGGCCCCTTCGTTGCCACACATCCCACCGTCCTCTGCAGCGGGGCTGGGAGAGGTGGCCCCTGTGTCCTGCCCAGAGAGCGGGTGGCCAGGAGCTGGGACTGGGGGCTGGCTTTCCCTGCACGCTGCTGGAAAAGCTGGTGCGCGGTATCGCGTGTAACGTAGCTGTCTCCTGTCCCGTGCTCCCCAAGGAACCTCTGCCAGATGCAGGAGGATAACAGTGGTTTCTCCTTGCTGCTGGATCTCCTGTCAGAGCTCTATCAGAAGCAACCCAAGATCGGCTACCACCTCCTGTACTATTTAAGAGCCAGGTAGGCCAGCGGGGATGGCGGGGAAGCGCCCGAGCTTCGCCTTGGCTCGCGCTGCCTCCAGGAGACGGCTCGGTGTCGTGCGACGGCGGGGCTGGCAGGCTCCTCACACCGGGCGCCTCTCGTTCCAGCAAAGCTGCGGCGGGGAAGATGAACCTGTACGAGTCCTTCGCCCAGGCCACGCAGCTGGGGGACCTGCACACGTGCCTGATGATGGACATGAAGGCCTGCCAGGAAGACGACGTACGGCTGCTCTGCTACCTCACCCCCTCCATTTACACAGAGGTGAGGCCGCTCTCCGGCACCGGGAGCGCCGGTTCAGACGTGCAGGGCGTCCCCTCGCCTTCCCGCGGGCAGGCTCGGGGCTGGGCTGGGCTGCTGAGCTTCAGGGCTGTTAAACTGCAGCAGAGGAGCCGTAAAGCCCAGAAAAAGTGCTGTCAGGCTGAGCACAGCGCCCTCTCCATCCACCCCCAGCCCAGCGTGACAGGAGCCGGCGTGCTGCCGTCCAGTCCCACGTTCGGCTGGCACCCTCCCTGCTTTCGGCACCTGCTGCGCTCCGTGGATGGCGCGCTGCTGGCCCGGGTTCATCTCACACACGTGCTTGGCTCCCAGCGCAGCGTGGTCTGCGCTCCCTGGTTAGCGAGGTTTTGTTCGCCGCCGCTCCTCTTGCGGAGAGCAGCAGGTGAAGGCTCCGAGCAGACGTGTCAGGGTCTGGGGGAAGCAGCGCTCAGAACACGTTCTGCTGCCTGCCCCGAGCCCTTGGGTTTAGGGAAAGGTTTTCTTGGCTTCAGCGCTCGGTGCTGAGGAGGAGCCAGCTGGACTGAGCAGAGAGCAAATTTGGACCGGGGAGCCAGGCATCTGCACCAGATAGGTCACAGCTCGGTCCCAGTTCACGCAGCCCGCCGCTTCCACAAGCATCCAGCAATCGCCCGGCACGGGGGAGCGGTGCTGGCGGCTGGAGAGAGGGAGGGTAGCGTCGCACGCTTGGAACAGACGGAGGGGTCACGGTTCTGCCTGTACTTTTTCATTCCCTGGGAGGAATGAGCTGGCCCCGCTCCTCCCTCCTTTCTGGCTGGTTCAGCAGGAACATCTGCTGGGCGTTGAGGTCGTCCAGCCCCGTTCCTCACGAGCGCTTCCCCAGGGCTTCTGTGGGGAAGGGGGCGCAGCAACGGCCGGGGAGGGGAGAAGGACCTGCAGGAGGGCAGGCACCATCCCGCGCAGCAGCGTGGTGCACGCGCCGGGGGGATCCTGGCGTAGAGCAGCAGCTGCATCCCCTCCCCGGTCCTTTGGGTTTAACAGGCCCCCCCCAAAAGTGGGGTCAGACTGTTGCTGCCCCCGTGGGCGTAGCAGCCAGCTCGAGTCCCGGAGAACGTCCCGAGAGCAGCCTGTCTGGCCAGCCAGATCCAAACGGTGCAGCCACAGCTTGCTGCTGCCAATTTTCCCGGCCTTTTGCCCCATGTGTTGATTTTTTTTTTTAATTTTTTTTTAATTTCCTTGCGATGCTGTGTAACACACGAGGCCTTGGAACACTGAGCAAAGCTAGCTGAGGGTAGGGAAAAACAGAGAATTCTAACCACTCTGGCTGGCTTCTGCCACGGCAACCGAAGCGGCCTCGCTCCTCGCGCAGCTCTGCTCGCGCGGGGTGGCTGTTGTCGCCTGTGGCTCGCAGATGTGCTGGGCGCTGGCTCGCTGAGCCCTCGACCTGCGCGAGCGGTGGGTGAACCTGCCCGCTCCGGGACGCAGCCTGCCAGCCCTCCTGCGCTCTCTTGGCTCCTTTTCCCACTCGGCTGCTCCCCCCATTGCGTTAAGGAAGCGGGGCTGGTGCTGGTCCAGCCCCTGGGGAGCCGCGGGGTCAGGCAGGGCGATGCTGCCCCGGCAGGGAGGAACAGGCGCACGTCTGAGCCTGAACCGAGGGGTTTTGCCGCGGCTGCGGGGCCGGGAGCTTTCCCCCGGCCTCTCCTCGCGCCCTTTTCTGAGCCCTGCCTCGCTTTGTGCTCCGCCAGTTCCCAGACGAGACCCTGCGAAGCGGCGAGCTGCTGAACATGATCGTGGCTGTCATAGACTCCTTCCAGGTAAGGGGGGGAGCGGTGCGCGGGGCGGGAGGCAGCGCGTTCCCGAAGCAGTGGCACTTGGCTCCTGCGCTCCCGGGAGGTTTAAATCCCAAAATGTCCCATCCTGGGGATACGGGCAGCGCTCTGCCTGTTTGCTGCTCCTCGCCCCCGTTCTCCAGTGGTGTACTGGAGCCCCAAAACCTTCGCGTATCTCTTTTCCTTGTGGAGCTGTGATGTGTGGGGTCGGAAGACCGAATCCCAGCTGCTTCTTTCAAGGGATCTCCTTGGCTGCCGCGCTGCCGCAGTGCCGAGAGATTCGCCTGGGTTTGTTCCGACCCCTCTTGAGTCGCAGGCGCTGGCGAAACGCACTGCCGTGGCCAGCTCGAGTCGGGCAATCAATATTAATTATTAATAATTATCCCCTTGGCAGGGAGGCGCTTGGTGCTGCTGGGGAGCTGCAGTGCTATGGGCAGCGTGGCAGCGGGCGCGTGTGCGGGAGGGCGCGGGAGAGGTGCAGGCAGCGCGTCCCCTGCTGCCCGTGGGCCGGCAAAGCCGAGGTTGCGCCCGGCGCTTCCCGTCCTGGCGGGAGATCCGCCGCAGGCTTAGCAGGCTCCTGAGCGGAAGGCCAAGCCCGTGTTAGACCCCTCCTGGAAGGAACCTTTCCCCGTAGTCACGCTGAGTTGCCATGAGCAACCCAAAAATAGTCCCGGCGAAAGCTGGGGGCGGGAGGTGGGCACGGGCAGGAATGCTGTGCTGCGTGTTTCTGCTGTCTGGGCTCGTCTGGAGCGTGATCTGCCGATAACCCCTCACTCGCCCTATTTATGCACCGTTCCTGGCCCGGCCTGCTTTTCCCAGCTGCGCGGGGGCCAGAACGCCTCGCCAGCAAGTTTTGCTTGGCAGGCTCGGGCCGAGGCTGGGTACAGGAAGGGTTTGAGTCACGATGCCCTGACCCCGCCGGCCCGGCTTTGCTCGTACTCCTCTGCTCCCGGGCTCTGCCCCGCGCTGAAATGCGGAGGTTTTGTTTTTCCCAGCAGAGGCCCGAGCGTTTCCTCTCCCCTCCCTCCTCCAATGCCTCCGTTCCTTCCTGTTATTCTTCATCTGTTTCCCCGCGATGCTCTGGCTGCGTGGCCCCTGTGCCCGGCCCGCGTGGGGTCTGAGCCGAGCCGTGGGGCAGAGCCCGGGGAGCTGGGCTTGCCCCTGGGCTCTGCATGCCTCCGGCACCCCGCGCCTGAGCTGGGAACGGAGCTCCCCGGCTCTCGGCCCTGCTGCGCGCCCCGTCCCGCGGGCTCCCCGTGCGCCCCATCCCGCTGCCTCCGCTTCCAGCTCTCCCAGGGCTGAGGGGTGAGGCAGTGCCGGAAGCGCCACGCGTCTGGGTAGCGTCAGCTCCCGTTCTGCAGACCAGGGACGGTCTGGGGTCCCGAGCGGAGAGCGCTGAGCTTGTCGGAGCGTTCCCAGCCGGCTGGCGAGCCCTGCCCACAGCCGGCTCCCGGGTGGGCTTTGTGCATCCGTCGGCAAACACCTGAGTCCGAGAGCCGCTGGAGCTCAAGGAGCGGGTCCCAGCGCTGGCGCAGCGGCCGAGCCGGTCTGTCCGGGCCCCGGCAGCCGCGCTCTCCAGACGTGGCGACGCCATCCCGCCCAGCCTGTGGGGATCTGCTCTCTGTCCTGTGCGACACTTGCTCCCCAGCCCGGGTGTTGATGTGTGAAACCGTTAACCTCTCGTTACGTCCTTGTCTCTGCCGGTCCCGTGCGGCAGCTGCCGCTCCCCGGAGCTGCGTAACGCGGCTCTGATTTACGAGCCACCTGCAGCCCACGGGGTTTCCGGGACGCCGCTGCATCCCTGCTCCTGTGGGGATGGCTGGTGTTGGCAGGGCAACAGCTTCCCCACTTGCCCTCAGCCTAAGAGGGCCTCTGCGGCGCCCGGACGTCCCGCTAACACTGTTTTCCCTGCCTCCCAGTTGCAGGAGCTGGTGTGCCACGTGATGATGGGGAACCTCGTCATGTTTCGGAAAGACTCGGTGCTCAACATCCTGAGTGAGTGACGCTCCTGCAAGCACGGGTGCGTCTCGGGGCGGGCGGGCGTGAAAGCAGAGCGGTTCCCGCGCATCCCCGAGGCTTCCTGCGCTTTGGGGCCCCCTTTTGCAGAGAGACCGAAGGGAGAAGACGCAGCTTTTGTCATGGCTGCGCCCGTTCTGCTCGGGAGGGCCGTAGTCCGCGTCAGGCTGCCCTCAGCGTGGCCGCGCTGCCGTAGGAAGAGCCCCGCAGCAGCTGGCTGCTCACGCGGCATCCGAGAGAGGCCGTCTTACGCCACGGGCTGGATTTCTTCGTGGTATTATTGCCGCTGCTCCAAGGATCGCCGCCCTGGGGCGGATTGTTGGGGTCAGCTGTGTGACCCAAGCCCTGTGCTCTAGCGGGCGTCACCGGCCTGGCTGTGCGACGGCTGGGGAGCCCTGGCTCTCGAATCCGGAGCTCTGTGCACCCACAGCCTGCCCGGGCAGAGGGGAAAAAAAAAAAAGAGGAAGAGGAAAAGGAGAGTCCCCAAATCTCCCCCGGCTCTGCGCGGTCCCAGCTGCTGCGTCTCCGGGGATGTGAACTTGTCCTGCTGCAAACCCGTGGCCGGTGCTGCGCAGGCGGCTGTTCCGCGCCGCGCTGAGACAGCCGCTGTCTGGGGACGGCCGTAACCTCCCCGCGCAGTGGGGTGACGACAGCTGGGAGGTGGTGGCAGAAGGGTGGGCAGAAGGGTTGGCATCGGGATTTCCCTTCGTTTTCTGTTGGCCGTGACACCCCAAGAGCAAAAAGGCGCCGGCTGTGGCTGCAGCGCTCTGCGCTGGGGGGTTTGGGCAGAGCCAGCGTGGAGAGCGCAGGGGCCGGCGCTTCCGGAGAGAGCGCCCTGCTCCGACGGCTGCCGAGATCCGGCTTTGCTGTTACACAAGCCGCAAGCAGCGGCCTAAGCCCATTAATTAAAGAATCTCGTTAATTCTCTTCCTCTGAGCCCCCAGCAGCTGCTTTAGTGACTTTGCAGCCCTGCCACCCCTGGCACAGCCCGCCCCGCTGCCACCTGCCAGATCCCGCAGCCGCTGCTCGGCCACGGCCCGCGCCGCTCACGGCTGCCCCGGCGCCGCGCCAACCCCGCCACCCGCACGCGGCAGAGTTTCAGGCGCCGCGCCGTTCTCCGCTGCCCTGCGCTGGGGGGGTGGGCGTAACGCCGGGCGGGACCTCACCCCCTCCCCGCCCTGTGCTTCCCTCCAGTTCAAAGCTTGGACTGGGAGACCTTTGAGCAGTACTGCACCTGGCAGCTCTTCCTGGCGCACAGCATTCCCCTGGAGACCATCATCCCCATCCTGCAGCACCTCAAATACAAAGGTGAGCCCTCCCCTGCGCGGGGGGCGCGGCGCTGGGCCGCGGCGGCCACGCGCCCCGGTGCTGAGCGTCTCCTTTCCTCCGCAGAGCACCCCGAGGCGTTGTCCTGCCTGCTGCTGCAGCTGAGGCGAGAGAAGTAAGTGGCGCCGAGCGCGGGGCTGCGCGATGCTCCGCGGAGGGTCCTGCGGCCGCAGGCTCGCGAGGCTGTCCCCGCACACTGCGGTGGCTTTCCTCGGCGCTGTCGGCGTGGCAGGGATGAGGAGATGCCGCCCGCTGCGGCTTGGGCCGCTGGAGAGGCGCGGCGTGGGGGAAGCCCCTCTTGCCGGGGGCCGGAGCAGGGTGGGCACACGGATGAGACCCTTCCCGAGGGCAGTGCTCCCCGCCGTGCCTCGGCTTCGGAGCGCCGTCGGCCCAGCGCCGGCTCTCAGCCCAGGTGCCCACGGGCCGCTTGTGTTTTGCCGTGCACATCCTGCGCCCGTTATTTAACAGGGTGCAGGCCGTCACCCGCCTCCCGCGGGGCGCAGGGTGGGAGCTGCCTTGGCGTTGGTCTGCGCCGTCTCTGCCCGCGCGGGTGGATCGGCCGCGGCCCGCCGCTCCGAGCCAAGAGCGCTGTGTTTGTTGTCGTTAACGCGGTGCATGCGGCTGGCTGGTCTAATCCCAGCTCCAGGTCTGGTCCCATCCGAGCTGCGCCTGTGCTCCTGTGTCGCATCCCTCGCGGCGCAGCAGCTCCGCAGGCTTGTGGTGTGCAGGTCCAGCTGCAGCGGCTGCGGGGGGGACCCCCGCCAAGCGGGGTGAGCACCCCTCACCCTCCCTCCTCACACGCCCTTCCCTGTTTGCCGCAGGCCCAGCGAGGAGATGGTGAAGATGGTGCTGAGCCGGCCCTGCCACCCCGACGACCAGTTCACCACCAGCATCCTGCGGCACTGGTGCATCAAGCACGACGACCTCCTGGCCGAGCACATCAAGTCGCTGCTGATCAAGAACAACAGCCTGCCACGGAAACGCCAGAGGTGAGGGGCCGGGGCGGGCACCGTGTCTGCTGCTCCCCCCGCAAACCGAGCGGCACTTGGCCGTGCGTCCCGCTCCGCCGGCGCAGTGCGACGACACCAGCCGTCCTCCCAGTTACGCCATCCACCTCTCGAGGCCGCGGCGGTGCCGCTGCCCGCCCGCATGCTGAGGCGCAGCCGGAGCGCCGAGCGAGCGTCTCTGCTGCAGCGCCGCATGGGAGGCTGCTGCGATCGCGCCGGTGCTGCCGTCCAGCCCACAGGACCCCTTCGTGCCGAGCCGTTACCCCGGCTGCGTGGGGAAGCGCTTTCGGCCACTCGTTGCGAGCGGTGCCAAGCCTGGGCGCTCCGCTGCTGCGGTCACCGGCCGAGGCTCTGGGGTGGCCGGGGCCAGGGTCCCTCGCTGCGGTGGGACCCCAGGGTGCCGCTCGGCCGGGCCGGGGCCTGCGGAGGTGACGTCCCCGGTTCCCGCTGGCTGCCCGCCGCCCTGCGCTGGCGCGGAGGGACACCTAGTGTCCCGGGAGAGCAGAGCAGCGCCGCGCTCCCCCCGCAGCGAGGGCTGCGTGGCCCCCAGGACCCCCGCCCCGCCCCGGGCAGCCGCTGCCGCCGTGATGCCTGGCCGGGAGCTTCGCCAGCGCCGGCACCGGGAGAGGGGCCGATCCCACGGGCTCTGGGCCACCTCGCTCTCCGATCAGGCTGCCGGGGAAATCTGCGCCGTCGTCTGCGCGGCCTTCCGCAGCGGAACAGCGCGGCGCTTCTCCCTGCGCTCCTGTTCGGGGTCCCAGGCGCAGCCGGGTCTGTTCCCCGCTAATTATCGGGCGCCCGGCTGAGGCCCTGGGCGCTGGCGCCGTCCTGCGCCCGAGGCTCGGCGTGGGGCGCTTGGTGCCCCCCAGGGCTGCCGGGGACGGAGGCGGCCAGCGCCCCGAGGCGTTGGGTTTATCCTGAGCGGGATTTATCCCCTTAATCCCTGGGCAGCAGCAGCGGGCGCAGGCTGGCACCCTGCACGTGCTGGAGCTGGGAAACGGATCCTGTGCTGCTCCCAGGCCCCAGGGAGCCCTGGGGCTGGGTCTGCGCCCGTGGGGGGGTTGGGGTTTGGCTGCAGGGCCGTGGCACTCGGTCGCCGCTTGCGAGGGGCTCCGGCAGCCGTTTTGGGGGGCGGGAGGAGCAGGGTGTGCACTGACGGGCGCTGCCCCTCCGCCCGCAGCCTGCGCAGCTCCAGCAGCAAACTGGCGCAGCTGACGCTGGAGCAGATCCTGGAGCACCTGGACAGCCTGCGCCTCAACCTGACCAACACCAAACAGAACTGTACGTACCGCGCCGCCGCGCAGCGCCGCAA
>WHYT01013317.1:0-26232 GCA_009806455.1 Tetrax tetrax
TAAAAAAAAAAAAAAAAAAAAAAAAAAGTAATATGGGAGCCAAAGCCAAAGCCCCTCAATACCTTCTTAGAATTATTTGCCAAAGTTAATTTCTTTAACAGTCTTTGTGGTCTTAACTTTCTGTCCTGATTCTTCCTTATTTTCATTTTCTCTTTCATCTTTTATCTTTCTCCTCCCTTCATTTTACTTAAGTCTCTTCTCCACTGTTCATTCGTGCAGCTAGATCTTTCTTCACATGCTCTCATTTCCTCAAATGCCTATTTTGCTTACAAAGCTCTAACTCTTATTCTACCCGACACCATTCTTGAAATAAACTCAGTCATTCCCGATTAGATGCTGCTGCTGGTTCTGAGAGGTAGAAAATTATCTATATAGTATATGCTCACCGTGTTATGGCATACATAGCTGATGTTGTAAGAGTAAGAGGATTCATTTATCCCCAAAAGAGAGAAAGGAGAAAGAGACCAAGAAATAAATTTCATTTTCCTAACAAGCAATAATTAAGAAATAATTTTAAGGCTCAGATAATAATTTCCCAGTGGCAGGTTGTGTGGAAAAAAAAAAAAAAAAAGCAGGAAATTGTGTTTCATATGGAATACCAAGTAATTCTATATGACAACATGAATGCAGAACTTGGGGTTTTAGGAAAGTACAAATTAAAGCTCACTGAGACATTATGCTGTCTATCTTGATCAAAAAAGTCTAGAGATTCTTAAAGAAAATTACTGATTTATCTGATTTGTTTTTTTTTTGTTTCCAATGTCTGTGGAAGTACTGCGCAGTTGAAATATAGTCTTGATGCTTCACTGAAGTGCATGTGCAAAGTAAGGCTGTATAAGCACTTCCATTTAATATTTCACAAACTTGCAAACACCTGATCCATACATGATTGAAAAGGACATTGAGACTAGAGTGCATAAACAGTCAGTCTAACTGTCCAACACTGCCTGATGTGAGGCACTGTATCACTCCCCACTGATTGTTTACAGAATGCAAGTTCCTAATTTCCTAGGCTTCTAATTGTCTAAAATTGACAACGTGAATATTCTCTTCTCCTTCCTTCACTCTTCACCTGATTTTGGTACAATTGTGATAAAACATGAATTAATTAGAAGCACAGTCTTTGGGTGATTGCACATGGCATTTCTTATGCAAAACCAATTGCTTTCTGAATTGTAACATGTACTATTAAGCACTTACATTTTAAGTGTGCATTGTATGGGACAGAATGCACAGAGCTGCATTTAAAAAATGTTTCCCTATAAGAAGGTATGCAGCAAACAGAAAGCACGTATATTTTCCAATACTCTATTTTATCTGTCTTGTATATTACATAAATGTTAGAGTTATGGATTGCTCATTCTTTTACTTTATATTGCTTTGTATTAAAAGAATGAAATTAGTAAGGTGACAGGCTGAAGGTACTGTAGGACTGCAAAATGTCATCTGTAGGACATGGTCCACTACTTTGAAACTATCTTGAGTCAGACTATTGACTACCAGTAGAGTACCAAATTGCATACTGACTCAGTGAGAAATGCAATGCGTGCTCTTAGATCTTGCTTCACAGGAAATGATAGAAATGATTATAAAGCAGATTTTCTCAGGTCCTAGTACAATCTTAGAAACTCTTATCACAGGGAATTTCAACTTCATAGTGGCTCCAGCTCTGATGCATTATGTTTCTGAGTTCCTATGATTACTTTTGTGAAACTGTTAAATATGAAATACCAAAATATTGTGCAGCCATATTTACAATGAATAACACTGGCAAAGCAGTCATGAGCAGCTGCTCTTTTATAAAAGTTCTTTTTGATATATTTGTAATTTTTTTTTCCTATTTTTTCCTGTTGAACTGTCTGTAACCAACAGAGTGGAAAATAACTCTCTGAAAGCTTAGATTCAGAAAAATAATCTGTAAGACTTCTATAAAGTATAAGAACTTGCAAAAAACATTACTTCAAAAGAATGTTCTAGACTCCTGGAAGATGATGAAATTCCTAGATTTGTTTGCCAGATACTTAACTTTCTGAAATAATACATATTTCATTTACATACTCAGCCTGCTCTCTGAGTACGTAGCATACTAAAATTATACAAACATATGACTGTTCCTGACTTAGAATGGAATTGGTTTCTTTAGTTGTCAGTATGCTTGCAGCAGCAAACTTCCTTCATACGCTTCCTGCATGAAAAAGGTTTGTTCTGATCTATTGTTCTTCAATTTTCATTTATATCTGTAATTCTAAAATCTATGTAAGAAAATTCTCTGGTAGAATTCTTTGTGGTATTTAAAGATTTTGTACTTGTCAGTTTTAATCTTTTCCATCTCTTCTGTTTCATGGAATGAGTAGGTAGGTAATTCTTTTATTCTTATTTTCTTTCTTCTAATCAAAGGATTTGTAAACTTGCAGTCTCTCTTCTCAGTTCAAACTGAAGCTTTTCTTGGTAAAGGTTAGAAGTAATTTCACTCACAGACACTTGTCTTTGCTGTCAATAACTTTGACACAGAACCTTGGCTGGATAGGAAAATGGCTAAGTTACTTATAAAGCAAAGACTCGTATTTCTCAAAGTATTTCAGAAAAAAAATTCCCAAACTTCTCTGAAGTTAGTTCATTAAACCTGTACATGTACAGAAAAGAACTTTATTACTGTCTACCTCCAAAAATACCTTTTGTCCACTTTGCATGAATTGCAGATCAATAACTTTTACTGTTAAATCAGAGAATCATAAAACCATAGAATAGTTTGGGTTGGAAGGGACCTTTAAAGATTATCTAGTCCAACATCCCTGCAAGGGGCAGAGACATTTTCAACTAGATCAGGTTGCTCAGAGCTCCATCCAGCTTGGCCTTGTATGTTTCAAGGGATGGGGGATCTACCACCTCTCTGAAAAACCTGTGCCAGTTTTCTACCACTCTCATTGTAAAAAATTTCTTCCTTATATCTAATCTGAGTCTATCTCCTTCTACTTTAAAACCACTACCCCTCGTCTTTTTACAACAAGCCCTACCAAAGACTTTCTCCTCATCTTTCCTATAAGCCCCTTTTAGGTACTGGAAGACTGCATAAGGTCTCCCTGGAGCCTTCTCTTTGCCAGGCTTACAGCCCCAACTCTCTCAGCCTGTCCTCATAGGAGAGGTGCTCCAGCCCTCTGACCATCTTCGTGGCCCTCCTCTGGACCCTCTCCAACTGGTCCATGTCCTTCTTATGCTGGGGGCTCCAGAGCTGGATGTAGTACTCCAGGTGGGGTCTCACGAGAGCAGAGTAAAGGGGCAGAATCACCTCCCTTGACCTGCTGGCAACGCTTCTTTTGATGTAGCCCAGGATAAGGTCGGCCTTCTGGGCTGCAAGTGTGCATTGCTGGCTCATGTTGATCTTTTCATCCACCAGCACTCCCAAGTCCTTCTCCTCAGGGCCACTCTCAATCCATTCTCCACCCACCCTTTATTTTTTGCTTGGCATTCTCCCGACCCATATTCACTTGACCTTGTTGAATTTCATGAGGTTTGCACTGGCTGTCCTCTCCAGCCTTTCAGCAAATGTAAACAGCAGTTTTATCTAGTTGTCTAGACTGGAAATTTCTGGGAAGCAATTTATCCCAACTGTCCTAATACAATTGGATGAATCCCCTTCTGGAATTACTCCCATCCTTTCTGTGGACTAGTGAGGAAGAAAGAAAGACTAATCCAGTCATCTAGCTTTTTAATTGTGTAAACTAAGTGGAAATAACTCCTACTCTGTATGTTTCATGGTGAGAGAACAAAGAGGAAAATCTTCCTGATGAATTTCGTCTCTATAGTAATTCTGTTGAAGATGTCATTGTGCATATGATCCATGATTATCACAGGCTTTTTTCCATGAGCAAGAAATGAACTGGGAAAGGTTATTCAATGGGAATAATGCAATTATACAAAGGACATTGTGTACTAATAAAAAGAGGTGTTATTCTACATGTACAAATATTTTTCATTTATCTAAGACACTGATAATGAAAAAGAGATTTGCAGGTAAGTAAAAATGTCATTTACACCCACATTAAATCTCCCTCATACTTCCACAGTAATGTAAAGGCTCTTAGTACAAATGAGAAGTAGGCTCCAAAGAGCTTTTCATCTAATGATTGTGAAGTGATTCATACTACATGGCTACTATTGTCATTAACAATGAGAAGTCAGAATGAACTGTGGGAGCTCAACAGTTTTGTAAATCAGGACATAAGTACTGAGCAGTGAGCACCTGAAAACTGAGGTGAGTGCTTAGATGACAACCCAAAGTAGCACAGGATATCAGTCATGATATGACATTAGCAGCCCTAATTTCACCCTGCCAGCACTCCTGAGTATCTCTGTACCAGACTGCCCAACTATTGAAAAAAGGTATTGGAAAAATCCTTCCTAATAAATCAGAAACAGACTGAAAGAATAATAACCTCTCTCCAATTTTTCTTAAAGCATCCAAATCCTTGAAAGGCTTTATTATACACATGAATTTGATGCAACATCATCCAGTATTTCCTTACATGCTAAGTTGCTTAAAGATTGTGTTGCAGTAAGTGTTTGATATGGACCTTTCTGTACCAGGAAGCTTGGAGTTTCATAGAGAAAAGAAGCAAAGAAAGATAAAATGTGAAGGTTACGTAAGGAAAGTGGGTGGGAGAATAGTGAAGGCATGAGGCAAAGCCTGGGCAAGAAGTTTTTGTGGAAGGACAGAAAAGATTTCCAGAGGGTTAGGAAGGTTAAAGCTCTGACAGAATTCAATCTGTCAAGGGACATCAAGGGGAACAAGAAAAGTTTCTATAGGTACATCGGGGATAAAAGGAAGACTAGAGAAAATGTGGACCCTCTCCTGAAGGAAATGGGAGACCTGGTTACCCAGGTCATGGAGAAGGCTGAGGTACTCAACGACTGTTTTGCCTCAGTCTTCACTGGCAAGGGCTATAGCCACATTGCCCATTGCAGAAGGCATAAGCAGGGACTGGGAGAACAAAAAAACACCCACTGCAGGAGAAGAGCAGATTTGAGACTATCTAAGGAATCTGAAGATGCATGAGTCCTTGGGGCCTGATAGATGCGTCTGTGGATCCTGAGGGAACTGGTAGATGAAGTTGCCAAGCCACTGTCCATAGTATTTGAAAAGTTGTGGCAGTCCAGTGAAGTTCCCATGGACTGGAAAAGGGGAAACATAACCCCCATTTTTAAAAAAGGAAACAAGGAAGACCTAGGGAGCTACAGGGCAGTCAGTCTTACCTCTGTGTCTGGCAAGATCATGGAGCAGATCCTCCTGGAAACTATGCTAAGCCACATAGAAAATAAAGAGGTGACTGGTGGCAGCCAACATAGCTTCACTAAGGGCAAATTGTGCCTGACAAATGTGGTAACTTTCTACAATGGGGTTACAGCATTGGTGGGTAAGGGATGACCAACTGGCGTCACCTACCTGGACTTGTGCAAAGCATTTGACACTGTCCCGCACAACATCCTTGTCTCTAAACTGGAGAGACGTGGATTTGATGAATGGACTACTTTCTGCATGAGGAATTGGCTGCATGGCTGTACTCAAAGAGTTGTGGTCAATGACTTAATGTCCAAGTGGAGACCAGTGATGAGTAGCATTCCTCAGGGGTCAGTATTGGGACGAGCTCTTTGTCAAATACACAGACAATGGGATAAAGTGTACCCTCAGCAAGTTTGCTGAAGATATCAAGGTGTGTGGTGTGATCGATATACTGGAGGGAAAGCCATCCAGAGGGACCTTGACAGACTGGAGAGGGGGGCCAGTGCAAACCTTATGAAGTTCAACAAGTGCATATGGGTCAGGGGAATTCCAAGCAAAAAAATACAGGCTGAGTGGAGAATGGATTGAAAGCAGCCCTGAGGAGAAGGAATTGGGGGTATTGGTGGATAAGAAGCTCAACATGAGCTGGCAATGGACACTTGCAGCCCAGAAAGCCAACTGGGCTGTGTCAAAAGAAGGAAATTTCATGTCCTGCTAAAATATTCAAGACCCATTAAATGTTATTTTCAAATAGCAAAATATATACTCTTACATCACAGAAAACAAATACATTTTAGTAATTTTGTTTTGCACAAACAAGTTCTGATCCAGTCCAGTCTTTATATACAATTAATGATCTGATCTGCATCTACTGAAGGAAATTAAATGCTTTGATTTGAGGTCAGTAGTTAAAGACCGTTCCATAAAAACTGTATTGTGCTCAGGGGAACAAATCTTCCCTTGTTTCTTCCTCACTGAATAATTCCTGTTCTCTAGAGTAAGACTCGTTACTCTTGGTTGGCTCTCTTGGTACTCTTTCCCCAGCAAAGCTGCCAGCTCATTACTAAACAGAAACGAAGAGATGTATTACCTGTTTCTCCCACCTCTAGCCATTGATAACTCAAATGCTAACCAAGTAGGGTATAGACTGAACCTCTTACTAATAGGTGGTGCTCTGGTGGAAGCATGTACATCACGATTTCTCACTACTGTATTTTACTAGGGTTTGGTTCTGTTGTGTATTTAATTTAAAGTATCTGAATTGAACTTTTGAACTCTTTGCTATAAGTACACTAGAGGTGTACAATGCTTGTGTATAAGGAATACATGGAAAGGTTTCTTTAGCATGGTTTGCAGGAAAAGACACAGTAGAAAATGGGAGTTAGCACTAAGGTTCTGCAGAGTTCTCCTTGAAACCAGACCTACGCCTATGCAGAGATGCAATAGTGTAAACAAACTTTGTGGAATTGTTTTCGAGAATACATTACATATATTACACATGCAGTAAACATAATGCATAATGGCATAACTCTGGTATATAAAATAGCGCCTTCCAGTCAGTGATTAACTGTTCAGACACTTAATTTCTTTAAATACACTAACAGATGCTGAGCTGAATGGCAAAATATGGGCACATAAATGTGACTTCCACAAATAAACTAAATATAATAAATGCAATTCCAAGGGCTAACAGATTCACTAAACTTGGCTAGGCTTTAAAAAGGAGCTGTGATTTATTATTCCTACTCCAATTAGACGAGGTTTGGTCTGTTCAAATTTCAATGGGACTTTTTTTTTAATAATATATGACATCCAAATTAATACTGGAAGAGTTCATAGTGATTAATGTCATTACAACAAATGCTGAAGGGATTAATAAGGATTTCCTACTTGATGCGAAATGTAAAAGCCCTAGGGGCTTTGCCATCGAAGAACACTGGGGTGGCCTCATCTTGTCAGACTTTTTGGGTTAGAAATATTAAATAAAATCATCTGTAAACTGCTACAAGATTTACATTCCTCCTTTCTGTTATAAATGACATTGCTAGCTCTACTGCACTTCTGGGGCCCATTTAATTTAGCAGTCGCTTCAGAAAGCACTTAATAAAAAACATTTATTGAATTAATTGTGATATTTCTAATATACTACACATTTATAAACTCATCACCACCTGTAAACTCTTCTCCCAGTTGCCTTGTAGAGGCAAAACTGTAACATTTTATGTATCATTAAAGTGAAAATTCCAGTAGTCCTAATGCTCTGGTCTCGTCGTGTCGCACTCTGCAGACCTGTCAAGACTGAAGTTTGCTGCCGTTTGATTTGTGCCTTCCTTCCAGTTGCCTCTTAAAAATGAGGACCAAATATTCAAGAGCCAAGTCTCTCACACTTAATATTGCCTGGTTTTGACATTGCAGCTATTTGAGATAAAGGCTACTGAATTATAAAACTCATTGAAGGAAACTGCATATGGCTAAGCTTTGTAAGTAGTCACAAAACTTATTTTGGCAAGGGTTTAAAGTGACATCCTCATGGTATAAGCAACTGTTTAGGAAATATCTAAACCAGGGAGAAAAAAGTGTCCTTAGAATTTGATGAGCTTTTTGAGACAAAACCTGTAATTCCTTTTTGAAGATAATAATGTACCCATTCTCACGTGTACATGAGGAAGAGAAACCATTAAGCTACACTTTTAAATCATTCCTATGTGATGTGGGAGGCATTGTCTTTGGTAAAGCACAGTCTTATTCTGGCAGTTTCCTCTGTACAGCTGTACATGCAACATGGCTATGAAGGATCCTTTTGGCAGGTAAAGGTGATTCCTGAGTCTTTCTCTCCAGTGTATAGTCATGCAGAAATGAGTACCAAGTCCTTCAATTTCAGACTGAGTCTTATCCTGGCTGCCTTTTGTTTGGGTCTAATCTAGTTTGCCGTTTAAACTCCCTCTGATATATGAACAGATAAGTACCTCTGGAGGATAGTGAATTACATAGATGTTAAAGATCAGTGGAATGAATAACTCCTTGGACATTTTTCTCTTTTGTCACTGATGACAGAAGGGATCTAGAGGACTTTCTTAGGCTACAGACTTAAAGGTGAGATTCAACTACCTAAAGATACCTAAAGATAACTATTGGCACCTGAAATGAGCTAGGTTGCAACATATGCACAACTGCAGACCACACAGGATATTGTAAGACATTTAGTTGTCCACCCTTTTGCAACAGAATCCCATTCTTACCTACGTTGTAATGGCATGAATCCTACTTGGGCATAATATGAATTATATGCAAAAAATTATCGCTGTCAGAACTGTTTTAAACTGTTCTCTTCTTTCAAGACTTTGCTTATGTCCTGCTTCAGGCGCTGGTACAATGAAAGAACTAATTCTGCTCAAGGATATTTCCCAAATCCTGTATTTATTAATGAGTAACCTGATTAAGAGCCTTGAAATAGCACTGTTCAATTAAAAAAACCCCTAATATTCAATATGAATGTAAAGATCTTGTGGGAGAAATGTTTTAAACCACAATGGGAAAACAGGAACATCCAACCATATGAAAACAATACAGGTCAAAATATGTTCTTTTGAACTGTTCTGCACTACCAGGAAAAAGGGCTCAATTAACGTTTCTAAATGAAGATTTCCTGTGTGTAATTTCTGTATTTGTGTTGGCATAGGCCTGGTCTCTCCGAGATATCAAGTTTTATATTTCAAAGTTAAAGCTATAGTAAAAGATATTGGTGTCAATTACACCATATTGAAATAGCAGCCTATTGTAGTATCCTATCGATCCTGATGTGATAGTACAGTTTGTATAGCAGCTCCACACAGGACAGATATAAATGGTAAATTTAGTGGCATGAACTGCACATTCTTCCTAGGAAACTACACTTGAGATGACACAATAAATCCCTTCACACTGCCATGAGCCAAGAGATGAGAATTGTGACATATGAAGAACAAATATGGCCTTTACAACATTGTAAATGTGTCATAAATTATATAGCTTTTAGTATGAGGTTGTATAAAGCTATAAACAGTATTTTATCCTACAGGTATGAATGATGCCTGACATTTTATTACCTCACTATTTGTGTATAAATAAAATAACTTACAAGTAAAATCAGATTTTTAAGCCCTGATGCTGGATTCTATACAGCACAAAAGCTTTTGCATGAGATTCAACTTCAAAATAAAGAAACATACAATAAAGCAACCCTTCTTATTCATTGGCTGATCAATGCAAGGATTGACTTGGTGTATGAGTTACAATAAGAGCTGGAAATCTGCATCAAATCATATGTTTGGGTAAGATGAGCAGCAAAGTTCTAGGGACGAAGGAGGATAAACTTTTAGCTGTGAAATGTAGGAGAAGACTTGTTCTGGGGAACTGGTGGAAAGATTTCAGAACAAACCTACAAAAACACAGGGTATCGGATCAATTCAGTTTTCAGGGAGTAATGGGAAGTACCAGTTCATTTAGTATCCTCTACAGTGGAAATACAACATTAAGAGCTGGTAGCTAGCTCATCCACCAAGAGACTGGATTATCTGGACTGGAATAGTAAGCAATACCTCTGCCTATGGATACTGTGGAAGAAGGGAATAGCATAAGCAGGCAGGAGTATGGTCAGTAGTACAGGAGATTATAAAGTAAGTGTGACTCAGATGCCACAAAATATTATTCAACTCTGCTTGTGTGAACTTGCGATAAATATTGGTTTGTTTTAATGTTTGGAATCAGCATACTGACACATTACAAGACTTAGTTTCTGTTATATGAGCAATATTCCATCAATAACAAACAGAAATGCCACATTAAATATTTGAGTGAAGCCTTATTTTCCAGAATTGCAAATGTGTTACTGCAACTACCACGCATGCAACTGATTTATCAATTGTCAAGTTTCTGAACTTATATAGTATAGTGCTAAAAGCCTGCACAATTAATTTTTTGCTTGATAAATTAAAAAATATTCAGTTGATGAACACAATATTTTAATTCAGAATTGCTTCATCATATTTCAGCAGCAATTTGATTTTTTTTTTTTTAATATTCTGAATTAGCTTCACTGTTCAAATCTATGAGCTTGGCTCCCTGGAAGGAAAAACTAGCCTGCCTGGAACAATGGAGAGATCAGTCAGTTGTTGCTACTGGTAGTAACAGTAGTGTGTACAACAGTATAGTGTTGTGTTACTGGCATAATACTGATTAGTATGGCACTTACACCTGTGGGGACATAGGCAGAGCCACCTTCAGGAAGTGAAATATGAGAGAGGGTATCTTGCAGGGTTGGTATAAATAAAATACAGCTCTTCTGCAATTATTAAAGGGAAGCTTGGTAATATGAAGAAGTAAAGAAAGAAACTACATTGGCTGAAAACGTATATTTCTAAATAAGGGAACTTCATTTTAGCGAACGAGCATCTTTCCAGTACGAATGCAGTTTCTGGAAGATAACTTAATAGTGACTTGATATATTTCCTCTCCTGAACTGGGTGTTGGGTGTTTCTCTAAAGGTTCACTTGGTGACAAAGAAACATCACACCAGTAGCACAAATATTAATCCCATTCAGTGTTCAGTTAGTTATTTTGAGCAGTGAATACATTCACATAAGAGGTGCAAGTTTTGTTTATGGAGCTAGGTCATAAAATGCTTATTGAGCTATTAGCACTTGCTCCAAGTTCAAACTGGTTCAAGAAGATGGATACTGCACTGGAGGACTTTAGTGTTCTAAATCACCACTGAGAGCACAAGCAAATGAGGAGGAAGAATAGCAGAAGAGAAGATGGTGAATGGCCATAACACTCAAGTTGGAGAGAGGAACAGGAAAGGAACTGAAGCAGAAAATTAAATGGTCTGATACTGACTTTGGATAATAGCTATGGGTCACTCTGAATCTTACTGTACTGGAAATGCACACATATTAACACTCTCCAGCTGTGATCAGTTTTGTTAAGGTGCGAGACATTTTCTCTGTCTCTGCCTCTTTCCCTTTCCTTATATGAATATACATCCATAGGTTAGTAAGGACAATCTAACCACTTAAAAGACTATTCCATAGTAAAATTATCTTTTAAATCTTTTGAAAATTTGGATATTTCCTTCTCCTTTCATTAACTCCTTCTGAAAAGTTGGTCCTCCTGCGAGCCCTTCACTCATCAGAATCTAATTATCATTTCCTTCCATTCAGGTTTGGCTGCCTGGGTATAGCTACCAGAGATGGCCTCATGGGAAATCAGACTTGCTGAGATATTTGTTAGCACTGCCAGTTACCTCTCTAGTGGAAGGCACTTTTTTTCTGCTTTCATTAACTCTTTTTCTCTTCCTGCTGACCACTCTTTCAAACCCACAATCATTGTATTCCCACGGTGAAGTGAGGCAGCAAAACACCTAAGCCATGGATTTTGAATTATAAAAATTATAGCTGGAAGAGATCAATTAGGTTATCCAACTAGCATTGCAAGATTATATCACACACTATAGTTTTCTACTGTTTTATTCAGCCTCATTTTAAAAGCCTCAAGGGATAGGGCTTCTGCACTTCCTCTAGAAGACTTTTCAACAGTTTAATATCGCTTACTGTCAATAGGATGATTTATTGTTTTGTTTCTCATCTACATAATGCATTTCCATGACCCTTAAGTTGCATTCTTTTGAAAATATTTGAAATCAAATATTCTTCCTTGATGGTGTCTCAACTCAGGTTTGCTGTTCAGTATAAATAATAAACATCTGTTATGGAACACATAAAAAATTAGCCTTTTAAAAAGTTCTTTCACACATGTACCTGTTGAAAAGACACGAAAAAATGATCCTTTTAAGGAATTTCCTACTCAAACAACTCTTAGCAAAGAAAATGTAAGGATTCTTGAATGTAGACAATGACATTAAAAAACAAAAAAGAGTAGACCATTTCTGACTAAAATGATCTTTCCTAGAGAAAACAAGCTCAC
Organism: Tetrax tetrax; assembly: GCA_009806455.1. Lineage (NCBI taxonomy): Eukaryota > Metazoa > Chordata > Aves > Otidiformes > Otididae > Tetrax > Tetrax tetrax. Next base: position 12,239 of record WHYT01013317.1, read on the forward strand.
TATAGTCCACAGTTTTGTTCTTTATCTTTTTCCTCACCACTTGTTAGCATTGGTCTGCTGTTCCCTGATTTGTCCTTGACAAAGTCACCATTTATATTTCCTTGGCCAACCTATCAGCATTCTTCTCTCTCTTCCTTTTCCACTATCCACTCTAACTGACTGTGATTTCCGGTCTAGAGTATCATTCACATCAGCTTCAATACTCTGATATCTGAGGTCTTTTGTTAACAGCTCAACTGCTGCTAGTAATTACACCTGCTCCCTTCCCGTATTTCACTATAGTTCCTTGAAATTTTCTGTTCCTTACCTAGCAAAATCACATGGATTCAACTATCAATAATGTCTTTCTGACTCTGCTTCTACTCCATATCTAGTTCCCTCTGTGAGAGTTGTATTTCACAACTCTCTTGTGAACTTTCAATTCTTCTCCATATCACCAACCTCTTTCTTTTCTTTTTCATTTCCAGTTCTCCAATGCTGTTGCTCAGTGCTGTGTTTTGTTTTTTAATCAAGTAATCACCTTGAACTATTCTGATCTCTCTTCATTTTCACTAGCAAAGGCCCACATCCCAACAGTCTTCACTTAACTACTACAGGAATAGCTCTTCCATGCTCCTAGAGCTCTATTGATTTTTTTTTCCAAGGCTTCCAGTGTCTATACACCTTGCCTTGGAGAAAATTTCTTATCTACATGTATTAATTTTAAACTGCTTGTGTGCTGCTTCCTGGCCTTGCCTATGAGATCCTGCTCAAAGCCCATAATGTACTTCTAGATTTTAATTGAATTTTCATGTTGGAAGGACAATCTTCATTCTTACTCTTGCTTTCTTTATTTCTCACTATGCACACCTGGAAAATGGAAAAATAAAAATAATTTCGTTGCACTTTGTATAATCAAAGTTTTGCTTAATCTTTCCTAAGCAAATTGTCATTGTCATACTTACTTATAACTGTGTCATACTTACTTATAACTGGATGCAGTTCACAAATATAGGCATAGGCTTGATCACGTATGCAGTGACAGGTCATCAACACAAATGGGGTGAATAGAAGAACTTGAAAAGAGTTTGTTAAGGAATTGTTAACAATTAGGCAGGTAGAAGCTATTCAGAAAATCTTTTGAAAATATTTGGGTGAAGTGAAATACGAAAATGCTTAATTCTTGCAAAATGTGAAATAAATGTACAATTTCTGCTGCAAATATATCATTGCTAGAATTTTGCTTTTAATTATGTTTACAACAAAAAAAGGAAAGGATTTTGATACCTGTTTCTAAGTCAAAGCCTTGAAAAGGATGATTCGTTGCTGCTTTGCCTCTTGTCCTGGTATATCAAAAGCGAAAGCAGGCCTCAACTTGGTAAATCAAGTAAATAATTGAGAATTTTCGTATGTTCTGCTGAAGAGTTTGACTGAGATGTGCTTAAGAGTTTCATTAAATCAGTACTTCAATTTGCTTTCATATCAAATGCTGTCACTTTTACATTTGTCTCAAAACAGTAAACCAGTCAAGCCAAGCCAAAAAATTAAAGGAAAATTTTGTCAGTCGTTTTTATATTTTCTAGGCAACAATGTTTGCCTTAAAAACACTTTTCTTCAGAGAAAGAAATGGTTTTAATCAAAAGCACTTTCAGCTATGTCTAAACCAGATATCTGTCTATCCAGAGGAATCAGAAAGTACTGCCTTTAATGTCAAGCTAACACTGCTACAGTTTATGTTACTTAAATGTCATTCTCAGAAATGTTATCTTTTAATTTTAATTTTTTATTCCAATGGGACAGATAAAGAGCTGGAAAGAATGCAAATGAGAATGGCTCCAGAGCAGGCATGCTTTGTCATTTGTCACTGCCAAAATCCATCAGTACTATGGTATCATGAGAAGGAACTGCTGAAAGACTAAGAATTTTACTGGAAATTTTAAGCATGATATAGAAGTGAGATCTGGAGCAATGCCCCTAAAGAAAACTGGTGCTTCCTTTGTTAGTCTCTGTGAAGCAAGGAAATGGAGACAGGGAGCCACAATTTAGCTTCTTTTTTTTCCCCCAGGGGCTTCTTCCACTAAACTATCTGACTTTTAAAATTTCCAGCTTGTTTGATAAAATTACAGACTTGTGAACATTTCACTGGGCCAAGCAGTAGGACAGTAGGAGCTCCTTTGCACTCTTCTCCCTGACCTGTGGCAAACAGAGACTGCTGCTTTCTGATTCCTTTCTGTTCTTTCTTAGAGCAAGGGCAGGTCCTCACAGACTGGAAGGAATCAGTAAAGAGATGGTGGAGAGGAAAGAATAGGAAAGCAAAAGAGAAAGAATTAGAGAAGGAGTTAAATATCAGCAGTTTTTCAAAGGCAGAGATGATAGTTAGCTATCCAACCATCATCCTCCTCCTGTTTTTCAACAACTCAGTCATGAAGGCTGAATCTAATAAAGTCTTCAAAGTAATTCAGTTCCTGTAATTTAACATGGCTCATTGACTTGTGCCTGTGGGATTTCCTAGTGGTCTCTCATCCAAATGCTGAGCAGGTCCTTGAGTACTTAACTTCAGGACAAGATCAGGTACATTCAGATAGTATGACTGAATCTACCACAGTCCCATGTCTTTTTCCTTTCAAAATAAGTTGTGAGAAGGCTGAAGAATCATTATATCATGAGGCCAGAGACTCTTCATTGACAGGATAAAGAGAGCAATTCCAAGAGCTCTAAAAAATATTGTGCTTTATAGTTGATTGCTTAAGTGCTAGTACCCTGGAGAAATAGCTGATTAAATATTACTTTCATTAAATCATGAAAATGTGAACACGAGGCAGCAAAAGGAAGTGAAATATCCAAGGCAACACCAAGAATCTGGGTCAGAATTCAGGATATCTTCACCTTTGCTGCCAAGGCTGTGGCTCAGGTCGTACTAGGCTAATCAGTGCTTTTCTAATTCCATTACTAGAGAACTGATTGAGATAACTTTTTTCTTGTTAGAGGGCATGAAGCATAGTCATAAATGACCAATATTTTAATCAGCTATATGAGATTATGTTATTTTGGTCCAGCTATACTATAGAGTGTGATGACTCTAGAGGTGTTGAATACCTTCAAACACAACAGAAGTCCCAGAGAGGTGGTGGATGCCCCATTCAAGGCCAGGCTGGATGGGGCCCTGAGCAACCTGATCTAGTCAGGGATGTCCCTGCTTCTTGCAGGGGGGTTGGACTAGATGACCTGTGAAGGTCCCTTCCAACTCTAACCATTTTATGATTCTATGATTCTAAGTCACACGAGGTATGAGATATTATTATACATTATTGTATTCATTCTGGGTTCCTCTGGACTTCCCAGCAGAACATATTATTTATGGTGAAATAAAATTATTTAGTTTGTCTTTCTTTTTATCCAATATATTTTTGACACTTTAAAATTGTAAAGGCCCAAGTAGCAGACAAGCTTGCAATTTATCCCAACTAATCTGCCTCTCAAAAATTTTGTGCTACTGTGTAGCACAGTGGTAAACACAATAATTAGATTCCATAACAAGGAGAAGGGTCAACTGCTCCCTGCCTTCTGTGCTAAGATAATGCGTTTTATGGCAGCAGGTTAGAGGAGTGGCATTTTAAGAGACACCCTCTTAAGTTATCTTCTTTCACCATCACACTAAAAACATTATGCAAATTAACAAATAACTTCAGTTCCGCTTGACAATTTGCATTATGAAATTGATGATCAAACTGGAGTACCTTTTTCGAATAGCAAGGGAGGATCAATCAAGGTCAAAATGCTTTAAAAGAGCAGGCAAACTAAAACATAGAGAAGATAACCATGTCTTTGCTGTTTTCAGTAGTGAGGATGCTTGGTAGCCAGCCAAATGATTCAGTTTCAGTGTCATTGTTTTTCAGCGTGTATAAAGCAATTTATTGAAGACATTAAGCTTCCTTTATTCAGTTGTAATGGGCAATTCATTGACTGCTGGCCCTTTTGAAAAGTTGGTGCAGATCAATTAGAAAATAATCTCTGCCCTCTACAAAAGGCTGAGCTGGCGTAATCAGAACTGGAAGTTTGCATCATATTGACTCTTCGCATAGCTGAGTGAGAAAACAGCCCTATTGTGGTTCAGGTTTGGGAGACAGTTGCCACATGTTTGGTCACAGAGCCCAGAGGAATTAAATCCTCTTCTGCTACTGTTTTGCATATGGAATCTCAATCCTTTAACTAAACAATGGACATCCAACTGGGAAATTCTGCTAAAGGTCTTACTCCACCAACTGCCATTCAGTTGCCTTCCAGTTCCCTTCCACAGGACCTTTGCTTCTGGTGTGTTGTAGCTCTTTAGGCTGTTCTTCTCAGGCCTGATCCAAAGCCTGTGGCAATCAATTGAAGTTTTTCTGCTGATTCAAATGACTATTGGACTGGATTCTATTTGTTGTTTCAGTTGTTACAGAGCTTTTATTTGTAAAATGTGTTTCGAAGGTTAGATTTTCTTTCCTTCATTCCCTTTTTTTTTCCTTTTCTCCTTCATTTTCTTTTCCCTTCTCTCTTTCACTTCCCTTTTCCTATTTATTTTTTTCTGCATCCCTTTTTTCCCTTTTTCCTATTTCTCCTTCCCCCTCCCTCTCCCCCTTCCCCTCCCTCTCCCCCTTCCCTTGCCTTCCCTTGCCTTCCCTTCCCTCGCCTTGCCTTGCCTTGCCTTGCCTTGCCTTGCCTTCCCACACCTTCCCACACCTTCCCACACCTTCCCACACCTTCCCTTCCCACACCTTCCCACACCTTCCCACACCTTCCCTTCCCACACCTTCCTACACCTTCCCACACCTTCCCTTCCCGCACCTTCCCTTCCTGCACCTTCCCACATGTCCTTTTCCTCTTTTCCCCTCCTCCTTCCCCCCTTTATTTTTAGACCATAGAAATTGTTTTTTACTTATTAACTCAATCAGACTTTCTCATTTTTCCAGCAGAAGCTCACAAGGAGTCTGTTCTCACAAGGAATTAACACAGCTCAACACCAGCAGGATGAAATGAACACCACTGAGATGAGATGAACTCAAAAACTCCTGTGCCAATAGATATTTATTCTTCCAGGGCTTTTATTTAACTCTCATGCTGCAACCTTTTGTGTTACATAAGCTTCTGAACATCTAAATTAAAAGTTTCTCATGGTCTTTGATATAACTGATATCTTCTTTTGCCTTTGCCCATTATTTTTTTCCTATGTTCATTAATCAGCATTCATTATTTATATTCACTATGTGAAGCTGTTGTTTATACTTTCCTTTCGACAGAACATCCTCTCAATTTGAGACTTTTTGTTTTTGAGCCTTTGCTTATCAGACGTTAGTTACTAGAGTCACCGAAACTGTTATTCACTTTCACTTCTAATATAATCCCATTTCATATTATACTTTTAGAATATTTTCTGCATTTCAGCAATGATTACTATGCTAAAGTGCTATGTTTGCGATACAGTCAGCATTGTCTCTTTAAAAGGAAAACTTTCTTTTTTTTAATTCCCTGAAGAAAATTTGTCCATTGCTCAACCATTTTTAAGTGTCCCTAGGGAAAGATACTCTATAGAAGACTGGCAAGATTTGTAATTTTTAAGGATAATTATATTTTTTTTGGAGGTGGCCTAAGTGAGCTGCCATTGGTATGAATCATTGCTATGTTCATAATATTAAACTCCATATTTAACGAATGTTACCAAAGTTGGAGAAAGGATGGTGCCAAAGGAAAGGGACATTTCTTTGCGAAGCATTTTGAAATGAGAGGCAGCTGTTCAAGATGTGGGGCAGATAGCCATGACTGGAAGGGATGGAATGCTTTGAGGGTTATCAGTATAAAATTGCAAAATCAATATACTCTTACACCAGCTTCATGGGAATGACACCAAATAGTTCTTGATTTCTTAGCATTGTTTAAATATCGCTCAGTTGAAATGCCATGGGAGGCACATGATGGATGCAGATTGTACTGAAGAGAGGCAGGGCTTGTGTTTGGTTGCCTTGGTGACAGCAATAGAGGTGTCCTTCTGTAAGTGAGGACAGTGGAAAAGGCAAAAAGAAGTGGGACAGCTGAAGAAAGGGAAGGTTGGATAAGGCTACTCAAGGCCATCTATGTAGATAGAGGAAAATACATATTTGTTTAGGGAATTAGACAGCTGGAGACAGCAAAGCAGTCCTTGTCTCCTTATTTGCTTTGTCAAATTCATATGGCAGCTACTGGAGGTTATATGGAGTGCTAAGGACTGAGGGGAAGAATCAGTAATTTTTCGTCTCTGTATTCACATACACACACTGCCCCGTTCTACATCCCAGAAACAGCACTAGTAACCCTGTATTTCTGAGGATTTTCCTGGCTCTGACTCCCAGTTCTGCCATTGGCAAAGGCTCAATCAGCCTTTTATAGGCATTGAGCATGATAAAATTGAGTTTTGCCAAGACTTTGAGAAGTCTTTAGCAACTTCGAATGCAATGTGTTTCCTTTACGAGGCTAAATACAGAATAGAAGACTGAATTTGAATGAAAAGTGAGAAGGAAAACTGAGATGAACTCAGTGAGGGAGCTGGGACAGGGAATAAGTAAACAGGTGAAGAAGATCAGTGGAAAATTGCGACAGGTTTGTCAAGAAGTCTATAACGCTAATCAAGGCACTGAAGCCAATTTTTTTATGATGGTTCAGTAATTATTTTTTGTAAGTACCTAGCTAACTTCTGGCATCCAATTTGCAGGAATGATGAGCACTCTGTGCAAGAATGATACCAATGGGGGCTATGTGCAGAGCTTACAAAGTGTGAAGCAGTGGTAAGTGCTTGAAAAAATAATTTCCTCAGTGACTTAAATTGGCCACTTCAAATCTATGGATACTGTGGACTCTTAGCATCCCAGCTGTGAATGGAGGAAATGTTTCAAAAGGGTGCTGTGGAAATGAACGCATGATAGAGATGAATTACACAGAAAAGCCCATAAGGAAATTAATAATTCTGTCTTCTGAGCAGTGTTATAATTGTATGTAATAAATAAGGCTTAAAGCTGCACAGTGAAGAATAAGGAGAAAATAAAATACTGAAATGTTGCTCATTAAATGAGCACTGTCTCTTCTAAGCGTGGAATGAAACAGGGGTCCTCTGGGAAAAAAATGTATGTGACTATGTAATTAAAAAATATATCATTATGTGTTCACATAAGGGAGCCAGATTAAGGCAACTGGAATTCTAACATTTTCTAATTTTGAGTGCTTTTTAGGCAGATGTTTTTGCAGGCCCTGGAAATAAATTCTTCAGGCTGGTTTATGTGATCGTATGTTCTCCACAGGAACTTTTGCTTTCACCAATTTCAAACTTGGCAAAATTTCAGGGACATCAAAGGAGTGTTCAGTCTGAGGTTAACTATGTAAATGTAGATGTCTTAAGATAGTAGGTATCTATAGTGAGTAGGTGTCTAAATTCCTGATATAGTCAGTGGAGACCTAGTCTCAGTTAAATTGCACAGAAGTCCATTGATATTTGATATAAGCCTATATATCCTGCATGATTTCCTGCTGCTGCTGCAAAAGAGTCTCTCATAGCTCCTGTATCCAATTTGCCTAACCCACATGGTGACCGAGTGCATCTCAAATAGTGATGGACTTCTGACCCGAGAATGATGCTCTGAGACAATTCAGTTGATGAAACCCAGGGAGAAGGTCAGTCTTCCCCTGATGTAAATTTATCAGTTGAATCATTCTGCAGGCTCAGCTGACTGAATTGAGATCTCCATTGATGAAAAGAGACAAAATGTTCCCATAGATATCTAAATGTGAATATCTAAATTTATGTCTTTTACTCGTAGAATCATGGAATAGTGGAATCATAGAATTTCCTGGCTTGGAAACCTGGGTTGGAAGGTATCTTAAAGATCATCTTTAAGATCATCAGGGGTCTTCCAAGACCCCTGCCATGGGCAGGGACACCTTCCATGAGAAAAGGTTTCTCAAAGCGCCATATAACATTGCCTTGAACACTTCCAGGGATGGGGCATCCACAACGTCTCTGGACAATCTGCTCCAGGGCCTCACCTCTCTCACAGTAAAGAATTTCTTCCTTATGTCTAATCTAAACCTACCCTCTTCTAGTTTAAAGAGGACCTTGCATTTGGCCTGGTTAACTTCATGAAGTTTGCACTGGCCCACCTCTCCAGCCTGTCATGGTCCCTCTGGATGGCATCCTTCCCCTCCAGTGTGTCAACCGCACCACACATAGAATCACATAGAATCACATGGTTGGATGGGACCCACAGCTTGGTGGTGTTGGCGAACCTGCTGAGGGTGCACTTTATCCCACCTTCAATGTTGCTGACAAAGATGACAGAAGTAGATTAGAGTGACTAAATGTGATGCCATCACATAGCATGGATCGAGGGCAGCCCTGAGGAGAACTGAGGAGTGCTGGTGGACAAGAAGCTCAACACGAGCTGACAATGCACACTTGCAGCCCAGAAAGACAACTGCAGCCTGGGCTGCATCAAAAGAAGTGTGGCCAGCAGGTCAAGGAAGGTGATTCTCCCTGCTCTCGTGAGAGCTCACCTGGAGTACTGCGTCCAGCTCTGGAGCTCCCAGAATAAGAAGGACATGGACCTGTTGGAGTGAGTCCAGAGGAGGGCCACGAAGATGATCAGAGGGCTGGAACACCTCTCCTATGAGGACAGGCTGAGAGAGTTGGGGCTGTTCAGCCTGGCAAAAGGAAGACTTCTGGGAGAACTTATATCATCCTTCCAGTACCTCAAGGAGGCCTACAAGAAAACTGGGGAGAAAGTCTTCAGTAAGGCCTGTTGCAATTGGACGAGGGTTTTTAAAATAGAGCGAGGTAGATTCAGATTAGATGCGAGGAAAAAATTGTTTACAATGAGGGTGGTGGAACACTGGCACAGGTTGCCCAGAGAAGTGGTAGATGACCCATCCCTGGAAACATTCAAGGCCTGCTGCAGAATCAAAACTATACTACCATGGAGAATTCCCTTTGAGAGGAGATTTAGACACTTGATTCTGTTTTTCAGTTGATTGGTCCCTTTCCGGTTTACATTACATCCCTGTCAATGAATTTCAAGCAGCAACAGTGGCTTTTTTTTTACATAGCACATCTCACTGTGGGCTGTGTATGAAATTTATGACTATAATTTTTGTATATGAAGCCTCACTAGAGTGGCTGTAGGCATTTTAGAAACCTCAGAATGAATAACGAAGGTAGATATTCACAGCCCACACCCCCACACTCCGTTATAGATATGCTACAATCAGCTGGGAGTCATAGCATTTATCAACTGCTGAAGGATAATGTAGTTTATCACTTTTTAATGAATTATTTTCTGTACTGCTCATTTCCCAAACAGATAAATATAGTCAAGGACATTCTGTATCAGGAGGGAGTTATGCTGAAATTTCTTCTATGTTTAGTGATATTCAGCTAGAACCTTCTCCACAGGTTATTGTCTGTTTATGTTGTGCTGTGGTACAAAGACTGGTGCAGGAAGACTTGATATGAAGCATGGGTGAAGCAACTTATTTCTACACCCACCATAGAAGACATTGTCAAAAAGTCCATATGTTAAGGACTTCATCTCCCTGGAAGAGCTGAAGAGAGATAAAGAGTAGAGCACCATCCTTTAGGTGGTCATCGGTCAAAGAAAAGCATATCTTCTCTGAACTGTTAACTTAACTTAAAAAGATTTGTGGTGCAATTTATAGAAACAATGCTAATTTTGTGATATCTAAATGCTTTTAATTCAGAGCTTGTGAGAAATCATACTCAAGTCCATCTTTCAAATATAAATTTGAAAGTAGGAGCTAGACCTCTTTCTGCTGTTTTCCAGATTTTGACGGAAATGTCAATGGGCGTATAAAAAAAAAACCCAAACAAACTAACATTTATATTAAATAAAATGTAAGTACCAAAAACCTCAAAAAAACCCCTATAGTGGTTGTTGAAAAAGGCATGTCTCTACAGAATGTTTTGGCTTTGGTAAAATTAATTATTATAACAAAATTTAATTTATTTGGAATTAATCTGATAAACTCTCAGAAGAACATTATTAACATTTCAAATCTAGAACTTTTCCAGATGTGTTAGCATTGGCATTTCTACAGAAGATGTGATTAATAGCTACTCCAGGTTAATATCTACATGTTATTTAATGCATCACAGCTAGTTTATTTACATAGCTGTTGGGAATACAATTCAAATTTTATAGCAGAAAGTTAGGAATTATTTTAAATACCTTTGTCAATGATGCCATTCTGCCCACTTTTTTTTTTTTGTTGTTATTTTATAAAAGTGCATTGTAAGGCTTCTTAAACGGTTCCAATTTTTGTTTATAGATATTGTCATGTTCAGATTTTGACTTTCTAGTGAACTATATATAATATATTATGATATAAATATTCATGCTGCTAGTAGTTACAGGCAGCTATCTTACTGTACAATTATTTTTGTAATTACATACTTCTTTGTCTCCTGTTTACTCAAAACGTTCTGATCTGGGCCTTGATTCAATACATTTATTACTCTATGCCTACAAGAATAAAGCACTGAAGCCATTAGTATTTCCAGCATTTTGCAATAATCTACTGAATAAATGTCAAGATCACTGTTAAATATAAAGTCCTTTAAAATACAGTTGGTTTGATATCTTTTTCTGTGTTCATAATAAAATAGAGTGAACATTTTTCCACTTGATATATTTTTTATTTGTAATAGATTAAAACTTGCTTGCAATACCAGTTTAAAAATAATCCAAACTACTAAATGCACAAAAACTGGAGAATTAATCCTGGAAAATGCTGTCATTAACTTAAAATGTTTAAGGCAATATCTTACAAATAAGTATATACTTATGTGTTTTTATTTGCATGTTGCCTTGCACAGTCAAGCCTTACTAAAGTTAAATATTTTCAGACAAGTGTGAATAGGATAATATTTAGATTTAGTTAAGAGTTACATAGGAAGATGGAGGAAAAGAGCATGAATCTATACAATCTGTGGAATTAACTGCTGTGAATTTTATGGAAGAGCTAGAGAAAATGGAATGTTAGCAAGTTTTGAGTATTTGATTCCCTTACATATATTTTGATACTCATGTAGTGTTGGAAGATGTATTCTTTTATTTTGCAAAGACAAAAATATTCTAAAACAATTAATAAGAAATTAATGTTTTGATCTTCTTTATTTTTTACAGAATCACAGAATTATCAAGATTGGAAAAGACCTAAAAGATCATCCAGTCCAACCATCACCAATACTTCTCAGCTAAATCATATCCCTCAACACAACATCCAAACGTTTCTTGAACACCCCCATGGTCGGTGACTCCGCCACCTCCCTGGGCAGGCCATTCCAGTGCCTGACTACCCTTTCCGAGAAGTAATATTTCCTAATATCCAGCCTGAATCTCCTCTGGTGCAGCTTGAATCCATTGCCTCTAGTTCTATCACTGTCTACACGAGAGAAAAGGCCGACCCCTAGCTCACCACAACCTCCCTTCAGGAAGTTATAGAGAGCTATAGGGTCTCCCCTGAGCCTCCTCTTCTCCAGACTGAACAATCCCATCTCCCTCAGCCGCTCCTCATAAGGCCTGTGCTCCAGACCCCTCACCAGCTTCGTAGCCCTCCTCCGAACACGTTCCAGGGCCTCAATGTCTTTCTTGCAGTGAGGGGCCCAAAACTGAACACAGTACAGATACCTGATTTCTTCTAAAAAAAAGTGTTTTTTTCTTTTAAAGGAAAGTGAGGAACCACATTTGATGAAGATCTTATAAAACATACTTCAGTGTAATTTTTTCCTTTCCAGGTACCAGGGGTTATATGATGGAGACTCAGAACACAACTACTATAGTGATATTTGTATGGATAGTAACACTGTAACAAGACTCCCATAGCTGCAAGTTTTATCCTTCTAAGAGTACTTCAGGATTTGAAAAATATTTAAGTAATCACAGTTTCAGAGTTATCATCTGATAATGCCTGGGAGTTTGTGACCCAAGGGACTAATTCCAAACATTACTAGAAAATGACATTGCTCATGTCAGTGTGGAAGCGTCTTGGTGAATACAAACTGTAATATAAAAGCATTTGCAAGCAATTTGACCATCTGCTGTTTCCTGTCAGTGTTCCTTAAGAATAAGCTCATAGCTTCACAAAAACAAGTCAATGTGCCAGGACCTGAGGTAAAAGTCTTTGAGATCCCAAGAGGATTTAGCCTTCTTTTCCGCCTCCCCACTGCCATCTCACAACTGTGCATTGTCTCATGATGATAATAGAGACAGACTGGAGTTTAAACCTACATATGGAAGTTGGCCTTCTCAACTCCCAACCTTCCTTGAGCAGAAAATTATAAACTTGTCCCTCTTGTAACCTTCCATCAGCTCTGCTCACTGCTGAGATGGAAGAGAGATACTCCAGAGGTTGCCCAAGGCAGGGAAAGAGACATATCTGAAGGACAATTAAAGTAGGCCTTAGATGTTACCAGCATGTTGTGGTTTATTGTCATTATGCATTTCATTACTGTGTCTGTTTTACATCAGTCCATTTGCACTTGGATTTGCAAGGCTGATAGATCCAGCCACATGTGTCCCTCTGGAATGGGAAAAGCTTAGTCTGCATGAAAACCAGCTTCAAGCTATTGCCACATTTGGCCGAAGGAAAGAGGGAGTCCTCACTAGCTCCTTCCTTTTCTGTGATCTCTCATGACTGCAACATTTTTTGAGGTTGTGAACAGCTGAAAGCAAATTAGGGCAATCTTTTTTTTTTTTTTTCCACTGCTCCAGACAGTTCACTCGGTGAAAATCTGGTAATATTCTCATTTGCTAGAAAAGTCTGCAATTGTTTCCCTCCTCTTTTTTTTTTGTTCACATTGATTATAAATGTTGCCAAAATGCAACATAAAACTGAGGAAAGTTAATATGCAGAAAGTCTCCCAAACTTTATTAGCACACTCGTTCTATGTGATTTGTGCTTTTACATCTGATCCTTGTTCTTACTTTTCAGGTTGACTTTGATTTTTGTCTCTGTGCATTAACAAGCCTGAATTCTTATCTTACTCCATTTTTTGCTTTATTTTTACTTTGAAGCTCTTTTTAACTCAATAGTTAGCATTACAGAGTATTGATTCTCAGGGTAAAGCTTAGCTTACTTGGATGCTGGCTGCATTACTGAGTGCCTTGCATAAAAAAAAAAAAACCCTAAACTTTTCAAAATAGCACACTGGATTTTTTTTTTCTCTTTCCATTCCATATATGGAAGCTCATTCATGGTCCATTGGGAAAGGTTAGGATTATAATTAGACCTTTTTCCCTAGACATTTCAGGAATAGGATGCATGAAGGTTAGTAACAGTTTCCTTTTAATTGATCCCTGGTGATTTTACTGTAAAGCTGTTAACTTGTGCACTGGGGACCCACAACCCACAGGCTCCTTGTGCTGACATTTGCAGCAATGATTAGAATGTCATTGCTTTCCAATACTTCATTGTCATTCAGGGAGCACTTGAAATGCCTTTTACTTCATATTGCACAAAACACACATTCACCAGCATACACATTGGCTTTTCCATTTAAGCAGCACAGGTCTTTGAAACTGCATTTGTTTTGAACATCCACTCCAGTATTGCCTTGCTTTTCTGCACAGTGTCATTCTCTTGCGTCTCACACTAATGGAAACAAAGGTAAGCCACGCACTCTGCACATAACAGTGATCCCCAGGGGCAAAATATCTCAGTATGGAAAATAAAAAAAAAAACACAAAGAAATTGTAATTATTTGTGTGCACGTAAGAACTAATGTTCTTCCATGTAAATTCTCTCAGGTCTTTGAACATGAAACAGTCCAGTTTCTACTTCCATTACATCACTTATTAGAGATCAGTACATAAAATTTTAACAGGTCCGGAGACTAACGTACTTAATGTGCTGGTGGTGGGCTTGAGAGAAAGGAAAAAAAAAAAAAAAAGGAGATTCTGAGATTTTGGTTGAAGAACTATACTCTTTGTCATTGATCTGTG
>WHYT01013317.1:26252-54644 GCA_009806455.1 Tetrax tetrax
ATATATATATATATAATTTGAAGTGTATTTTTGGAGGGAGTAGATTCAGATTTCAGTATGAGTAATAATCAGAAAAGCTCATTCAACAGGAGTGGCAGAATTCAGGTCTTAGTCATTCTTGCTGTTTTCTTTCTATTCAAATTCATTTAAGGCTGAACAAAAGTGGGATTTCTGGGTTTTTTATTTTTTTAAATTTAATTCAGTACATAAACCTAAAATTGATCTAAAGTGCTTTCTGTGGAAATTTTTATTAAGGATTGTAAAACAATGCCCATGTTAAAATAACTTGTACTTTCTTGGAAAGCATCAGGAATAAATCTTGCTCTCCACCTCAAATCTCCAATATAGAAGATTATTGCTTCATGAAATAAAATCTTAAAGATTTCTTTCTAAATATCTTTGAAGAATACATTACTTTGATTAACAAATTAGCTTTATCATGATGATTTAAGACTTTCATTCCAATATCCTAGGTACAAATTCTGTAAGTCCAACATGGAAAATTTTGTGTAGAAATGCATAGTTCAAGGTTAATTTCATTTATTTGTTTTTATTTCAGTAAACCAGGGATGAAAGGGACATAATTAATGTTCAATGAGTCTCTGAAAGGACCAGGAGGGAAGTAAACAACACAATCATAATAAATAGGGAAGGCAAATGAGACCTCCAGTGCAAGATGACTGGCACATGCCGTATTGAGTGACAGTGCAAGGGCAAAACTTGTAAGTGCTTCCACACCAATACGAGAATCCTAAGAACAAGATGGGAAAACTAAAGTGCTTAGTATCAAATAACAATACTGATTTAAGTATGTCGGAGACCTTGTGGAAATTTGTAGGAAACACTGTTGCTAACTTTCCAGTGACGACAAAGCGAGATGTACAAGCATAATATATGAAGGATAAAATAAAGAGTTACAATAGAAAATGTTATGGGAAAATAGAAAAATATTTGAGAGTGGAAATCCTATACTCCAACAACAAAAATGTAGTGCTCTTCTTGTGCTGTGGGGTGATAGCGATCAGCACAAGTTAAATAAGATTACAGAAGCTGCAGCTTTAGCATAGGTGGTGATAGTTAGCGATTTAAACTACCTGCATATTGACTGGATCAACGCCTCATCAGGACAAGATGCAGAGATTAAGTTACTAAATGCAATAAATTACTGCTTCCTGGAACATCCTGATTCAGGGCCCAGAAGAAAAGGTGCTGCTCTGTATCTTGAGGCACAGGACCTGATTTGAGAAGAATAAATGTGAGAACTGGTCTGTAGTAGGGATTGCAAAGCAATTTGGTTCAACCTTGTTATAAGAGAGAGTGGGTCAAATAAATCTAGCACACAAATACTGATATGATTCTTGAATATTCAAGACAAGGAACTGCATAAAAAGTGAGGCAATTGATAAAAACAAAATAACATGATAATGGAAAGTAGCATTCTGAAAAGGAAGATGCCTACAAAGAGTCTAGAAGCTGTTGAAAGATGGTATTAAAAGTTAATAAAACAACTGTGGATACTGGAAAATAAGAGGGATTTAGGCTATAGAAAGTGGCCAAGGCTTTGTGCTTCACTATAATAACATCTCCTGTTGTCACTGGTGCAGAAGGAATACCAGGCTCGTGGTCTACAGTCTGATGCAGCAAGACACCTCTGATTCCAGTTCTCCTGGATATGGCTGTCCCAGTAAATTAAACTGGTACCCGAGTCCTGGAACTGAAATATTCATCCCGGTAAGCTACTGGCTATTGGGGTTAATCATGGGTCAGGGCTGTTCTCAGGAAGCAAGTTGTACATGGCCAGCTTCTTTTGGGAAGTCAGAAGTATTTAGCTGTATGGATGTGAGCTGTGTCATGTCAGCTAGGTGACGGCCAGGGGAGAGGCCCTCACCCATTTTGTGCAACATTATAGACACAGAGACTATATTGCAAAGGCAGCTAATCATGTCAGGAGGGGTATGATGCTTATAGAGCTGCAGCATATATATCTGTATAGATATATCACTATATACAAAAGAGAGTATATGTATTTTCCAGTTCACCCTGCCTAACAGAAAAATTATTAAAAAATAGCAAAGCTTGAAGCTTGAACTACTTTCTGAAAAACGTAACAGAAACATAATTATTATTATTATATGATGGACTATGTGAAATCACTGGATACTTCATTAACATGTTTTAGTAACTTTTGTTCACTTTTTCATTCATTTGCTGAATGAAGGAGTAAAGGGAAAATATATTGCTAATTAAAAAACAGAATGTTTTTTTTTCTGTGCATAATGAAGGAAAAAATCCATTTGCAGCCACTTTAGAATTAAAACAAGACAAATAAATTCCTTTCTTGCCGTCCACTGCAGAATCTGTCTTGTTATGCAAATCTCTCTTCTTCAGATTTTGTCAGAATTTAAATAATTTCCAGTACCATCTTTATTAAACAAACCGATGGTTCTACAATATTCTGCACAAAATGTAAAAACATATTTGAAAAAAGCAATGGAAAGTTAAATCATGCTTGACAGATTCATGTTCTTTATCTAGGTAAGTTTTAAGTATTTCAGACAATCTAGTGCATCACTACATCCTTTTTCAGCAATGCATTAGATCAACAAAATTTCTTGAATGTCTACTTAGTATTAAAGTGAAAAAAAACGTTTCACATCAATGAAAGCATGCAAAGGATATTGTGGCTACTAAAGTAATCATCAGTCATGCATTTAGGAATATTTGCTAGTTACAGATCATGGGTTGTCTATTTTTTTTTTTCCAGGAATTGATCCTTTCTTCCAGTGACTGTAAATTATTGTGAAAAAAATACATGTCTAATATCGCAACTGTAGTTGTATCATTTTGGCAAGAAGATTTAATACTTATTTTCTACTTTTCTACTCTTCTGCATTTTAAAAAGAAAAAATATCAGGAAGCCACCTCTTTTATTCTAATCTGGAAGTGAGATTCCTACAAAGCATTCAGGGCACCAGCATCCTAGAAAGGAATCTCAAGCCCAGAGCTAGCCTTTTAGGCTTGCTGTACAGTTTGGGAGAAGAATCAGGTGTTTTAGAATAGTGGCTCAAAGATCTGCATACTAACCTAGGGAACTGGCCCATATGAAATATTGAGCATGGAAATATTTCTGTCTGCAACCCCCGATTATGATAGCCTGAACTGTCTCTCAGCTCAACCACAGCCAAGGAGGTGAGTCCTTTCAAGAGCACGGGCACATATAGCTGCTCTTCCTAAGCGCTCAGGAGACCTCAGTGTTTTCATATACACATGGTATCCTGAGGAGGTGAAAAAGAAGATAGTTGCTTTGTCTAAGAGATAGAAATGAACGCAAAGAAAGAAAGAACATTAAGTTCAAATGCTTTATCAGCTTGACGACATTCAAGTGTACATTCAAGGTAGTGAAGCAAGTCCTCAACTCAGTGAGTAAATCCAGAAAGCTATTCAGCTCATCCTAAAGAAAAGTCATTAGATCAGCTGATTTGAGGAGGTCTTTGAATCAGTTGTGTACACACTGACCTCTAGTCTCATCTGAAAATATCTTTGGATATCTAGCATATCCTTGTAGGGTTGTCACATATGATATAGGACCTGGGCACATCTGTGCCCTTTCTGAGGAACAGTCAGAGACTGGAGTAAATAGGACACTTGTAGTGCAATTGCACTAGATACCACATGTGAGCGAGCAATTGATTTGAGCCCTAAATGCCTACATCAGGTACATGAATATAGTCATAGGTGTCTCTGCTTCTGTGATGGAATGGGGACAGATAAGCACTTCCAGAAGACAGTTCAACAGAAATTAACGGTCATCCCATCTTAAGGGGTCAGTTTGCCTCTGCAAATGTCTGTTTCTCTGTGGACTACAAGGTCTTACTACACAAGCCAGTGTTCCTGTGCTTCTTTCCAAACTAAAAATGAGATCACTATCATGGAGATAACGTTTATTTTCAAATTGCAGTTGGAAGCAGAATTCCATTATACATTGTATGCAAAGCACTGTGGTCTTAATTAGTCACACTGATTAAGCTCCAATTCCTGAAGTGAGTAAAGACACATGCCTGGTAATTTCACCAAGTTCTCACTATTTAGCTAGCTCCATACATATACAAATAATATCAAAGTTCAATTTAATTTGGATATTCAGAGCTGACTGTTTTTGGTAGTTAGTGTCAGCACAAATGAACTCTTTTTCTCATCAATTTGTTTTCTTTTCTGTTAGAGTTATTTTAAAAAGAATACCAGACAAAAATCTCTCAGAGAACTGTTGCAACTGAAGTTATATCCGGTGAACACTTAGGTACTATTTGTTAGAGACAGGGCAGTGATGTGCAGTGAATCATATAATTTAAGATTATAGCTTCATTTTTTTTTCTCACATTATAACCCCGTGAGGTATACATAGCTGTTGTCTGACTTTTTTTTTCAGGTCTTTTGTTTGTGTTTTTTTTTTTTGCTTCCCTCCTCTTTTGAACTCTCTATATTCATCCCTTTTAACCCCAGTAAGATTATTAGATCCTGTGTAGATTTCTTTGTGTGAGATAATTATGTAGTCATTCCTCTGTGGAAATTAATGAAGAATTAACCTTCCAGTTTCCTAAGAATTATGTTTTGAAATTTATTTTATGTGAGCATGTGTATCAAATAAACATCCAGAAAAGACGAAAAACATCATGTGAAATGTGAGCAGGTCTTCCTGTGACATATTTTTTTAACAGAGCTTGGCTTGAACCGATGTTTTGAAAGCTTTGGCAACACATACTTGTCATCCAGAAGACCACCCAAACACTTTCTGAATTCTTATTATAACTTTAACACATTTGAAACTTATAGTCTTTACAACATTATGTATGATGAACATAACAGAATGTATAGAAGTTTACACTAATTTGCTGCAAGAATTGATTATGTCACTACTACTATCTATGGGGATTTGGAAAGTATTGCTGTCCTACAAGGTTAGAGAGTACTGTGGCATATTCTTGCCCTTGTACCAAATGGAACAGGTTGAATGTTTTGATAGGACAAGGAGTAATGGTTTTAAACTACGAAGAGGTAGATTTAGACTAGATACAAGGAAAAAAAAATTACAATGAGGGTAGTAGAACACTGTAACAGGTTGCCCAGAGAGGTGATGGATGCCCCATCCCCGGCAACATTTAAGGCCAGGTTGGATGAGGCTCTGAGCAACCTGATCTAGGTCAGGGATGTCCCTGCTCCTTGAGGGGGGGTTGGACTGGGTGACCTTTGAAGGTCCCTTCCAACCCAAGCTATTCTGTGATTCTAATGTGTCAATAAATACTCCCTCAGATCCTAAAATCAGATGTTCATATCCAAATTGCTGTGGGCTTTCAATCATACTAACTCCTGAACTCCTAGGGAGAGAAAGATCCTCGCTACAAGGCAAAAGAATGCCAGGGTCTGTTCTAGCAATTTAACTATATAGGTTACTAAGTCACAGTACCTGGGTCTGTGTCCTGGCACTTCTTTATATACTGTTCTCAACACACCTCAAACGTGACATCTTTGTTTCCATTATACTGATTATTGTTTACTCCTCTCCTACTTCCTTCCCTCCTTCTTGACATGAGTGACACTTAGAAAGATAGATGGGGAAATTTTGGTCTGTCTCTGGGTTGACAGCAGGGTGGTCAGCCCAAGCAGCTGTAGTATGGACATCCTAACAGCCTACTGCTGCTGGTGCCTATTCTGGGGTGATCACAGACTGCTGGGTAGGTCTTGGCCTTTCTGACATGGCTGATGATGGCAGTGGATGCCCTGCTTCCTGGCTGCTTCCTGCCTCTAGGAAGACCAGTCTTTTCATGCACCCCATTGAGCAGTCAGTAGGTGGCAACACCTTTCCGTGGTTACCACCTAGGTCTGGTTTACAATCACAATATGGATGGCAGAAGTATTACAGCCCATTAACACTCCCCTGAGCTCCCCCCCAGCTCTTCTTGCTTTTGTATTGAAGTCTCCATGGGTGTTTCCTAGCATGAACAATTCTGACATGATAACCAATGCATGAGCCTCTGGAGCCATCATCATGTATCATAGAAATACAACTGCAATGCTTAGGTACTGCATTATTAAATTTTTGATGAAAATTATTTTTTGCACAGCAGGTGCTTTTCTAAATGAAATAATTCCTTTGATTTAATTTTTCCCAAGATCCCTAAAGGCAAAAGTGCACATTTTGACTAATGATGTGAAACATTTCAGTTAAACTCACCCCTAGATCCCCAATCCTGCATACACATACAAAAAAAAAAAAAAATCTGTTTTTTCACGGTCAATACAAGAAGCACCTGAGTTTTTTTTTTATTGATTCCTGGTGTGTAAATTAGAAGTAAGCACGCTATATTTATCCTTTCAGATTTTCAGGTTTTATTGTCAATTCAAGGAAAACATCTGGAGCTTTTCTGCCAGGTGAAAAGACTAATTCTGGAATTATATGAATCTAAAGAGAAATCACAAAAAAATCTTCATGATAAGATACAGGATGCTACCATTAAAATACTACTAATAAAAAAAACCCCACTAATCCTACTGATAATTCAAATGCTCAGATTAGTTTAAACTGTAGCTGTCTTCCTTAGTAGGCAAGAAATTCAGCAAAGAATGTGTCTAAGAACAACAGGAACATTAGCGTGCCCTACTGTATTCTCCTTCCTTCAGAGGCTGGGGAATTGATTTGCTGATAAGGCCAGAGTCCGAGGTTTTTTTGATGATCATTGTCACCATGAGAAAGTATGCTCTCCCACATTTTCAGTTAAAGAGAAACAAAAAATGACATAAAATTTTCATATGACAATTCTAGCTGAACCCGTATCAGCGCTTAGAAAAAAAAAAAAGAAAAGATTTGCAAAACCACTATCTAGTTCTTCTGTTCCCACCTGATTCTACTGTGTAGTGTATATAAGTGCAGGCACATATGTAAATAATCAGTTTAGTTGCACTGTATTCCCCAGAAGTATGGCTTAGCTACTATCCCTCAGACATGCGAAAGGTAACCGGATGAAATACAAGGGTTTACCAGACTAGCTGACTAAACTGTTCCTTTTGCATTTAATCTCTATGGATCCCAGCTAAGTTAAGGACACATTTATGTTTTGATATGAATTTCAACTGCAAACGGATATGAACTGCCTTCATTTGTGCTAACAGAAATATTCAGAATTGCAACACAGAGAAACTAAAAATGACAGTGGTGATGCGTTTGAGGGAGTAAGCCTTGCCAAAAGGCAGCTGTAGTGCTTCAGATACGAGATGGTAAGTCCACTTAGGTAGATTCCAGGTTGTATACTGGTCTCTGCTGCTTAGAGACCTAAACACCTTATTTGGGACTATGATGTAGACAGTCATCTAAGAAAATAGTTCCTGCACCAGTTCTCACCTTTGTAATTACTGTGGGAGGTAGCTAATACTGAATGTGGAAAGGTTAGGGAGGATGTGATTATTTTTTAAAGGAAATACCTGAAAGAGCTCTGTACAAGTATTTTCAGGTAAAAGCATGGAAAGCTTACAGAACAGAGACAACTGGGCAGACATGGTAAATTATTTTGAGACTGCTCTTTTGAGGTATTTTACCTCAGCTATGTTCAGCTGTAACCTGGGATTAGAGGATGGTTGGGATTCTTACGAAAAGCCTGAACCCTGATTTCTGGCTTCCATGCCCAAGTACAACCAGATCAATTCACATTCTCCATGGCATCAGTAAGCATTTCCTCATTTGTATTCCTACCATAGACACTTTTCCTTGTTTTGGAAGCATAATTCCTTGATTAGAAAACTTTGCTCCTTGACTTCTGAAGTGCTGAACAGCACTAATGCTTGTTGTATTAAATTTCATGTGTAAAAGAAGGCCCTGGAGTTGTGAGGAGTGAGTAAGTGTACAGCTAGTCAGAACAATTATGTAGTGCTAGAGGCAATATTTGCTGCTTGTTTGTATATCTCTTGCTGGAGAGCCCTTATCAAAACCTACTTTACTGGATCTGAAAAGGTTAGGGGATTTTTGGGAGGTTATCTCACACGGCTTCTTCATATCGCCTTAGGTTGTTTAATTCACGTCCATAAAGGACAAGTAAGCTATGGAAGGAAAAGATTACAGTGCCCCTGCTAGTTCTAAATAGTGTGTATTTGATTTATTCAGCCCTCTTACTTTTATTTGAGGTCGAAATCTCATCCAAAGGCTGCTGACTCTCTCTGTATTCCAGATGTTGCCATATCAGCCTGAGTTGCATTTCTCATATCTCCCTTCTCCTATCTGCCAAGTTTATGAAAAATTAGAGCCCTCATACAATCAAAATGTCATCCTCCCTGCTTTCCTAGGCAAGCCTGGCTTTTGATTATAGGTATGCAGTCATGTGTAAACCTCATATTGGACCTCATCAACAGGACTGCTTAAGGACTGTGGAATCTGTTACTTGATATTATTATATGAAGTTTTTATTGAAAAACTTTATGTCCTACAAAAACATTGATTTATTTTTTTCTTTTAAATGAGGTGGTGAACATGTTTTGGAAGGCTTGAATACTTAGGTAAAAGGCAATGTTATGGTGGAGAAACTTTTGATTATGACTTACAGGCCTGAATCCACCCTGGATCAGTTATGATCAAAAGTTATTAATACCTAATCGTTTTTGGTACTGATTCCCAATAATCAAGTGGATTATGTGTTTGTATTTCAGTGGAAGAGGATATTTAGCTGTGTTAGCTGGCCCAAAAGCTCACTTCTTACTGCTTAGCTCAGAAAGAGTAATGGAAGTAACTCTTTAAATGCCTTTATTTCCCTTAAGCACCAAGACGAGAAATTTATAGGTGTTGAAAGAACATGTGCCCTACATGCCACCCTTCAGCTCCATCCTGTAAAATACTTGCCAAGACCTTACAGCAAACTAAAACCTGAAGTAAATGACCAAAAGTCACAACAGAAAAGTACACAGTAAAAGAACAAGGGCAGGTTAGCACAGGGTAGCTTTAACATAAAAGTCACCAGCTACCTCAGGAAGTGAATCTAGTCCCAACTACAGAAAGAACAGCAACAAGAGAAGTGATAAAATACAATATATAGTTTCATAATGTGGAACTAATGGAATTCAATGGCACAAGTTAACATGGAAGCCAAGACTGGTAGCAGTGACTGGACAAAAATTTGCCATGCAAACTCAGATTTCCAAATGCTCAAGTATCTTTGTTTTTCCTGAGTGATACAAAAGGGAGGAAAACCAGCTGGACTTGATTAGCTGGAGGCGTTCTCCAGCAGTAGAGAGTTTCACATAAATTATATACTTGGATGAACAGGGGCTTGACTGGAGGACTTAGAGGCCTTGGAATCTATAATCAAATCTATGTATCTAAAAAATACCTATAATGATATTGGAACTAGGCTGATATTCAGGAAAACATAGCTCTATAAATAGAATACAATTATTTCTGATTAGCTTTACCTGGGAAACTCAATGCAATAGAGAATTTTGTTCCTTGTATGGCAAAAAATGCCAATAATAGGATTTATATGGCTTTTTAAAAATTGTTTTCATGTTTCCAGACTCAATACAACAATTTTGTACCTACATGTTGACACTTAAAAATTAGGGACTCCCTCCACTTTCATTTTTTATGAACTGCAAAGGTCTGTATTTTGGGAGAATAAAAGGTAACAGTAAACTGTTTCAACACAAAACATAATGAAAAACACTGGCTGCAACTAGAAAATTCCATTTATGTAATTGGAAACTTACACTAGTACAATGTCCTGTGAGTTGAGTTTACCAAGTTTGTAGGACCACAGCCCAAATTCTAAAGTATAAATCTTTATTTAACAGTAAAAAAATCCTGTGTCACTTAATACAGCATAACATTGCACATTAAGGAAATTGAAAATGTGAACTGCATGTGGTTTTTCCATCAACTCTAGTGTGATAAGAAAAGGTTTGGGTGTCTTTTGGCTCACTGTTCCCTTTCACCCATCTCCCCCTGCATTCCAGGTCAATCCATTTCTTATCATTTCAGAAACTTTTCTGTTTTAGTTTTTCCATGGTATCCATTATTATAATGTCTAAGTGCTGAACTTCTAACCTGCCTACTTTTAAGAAAGTCTTTGAGAAGGCGGCCAGTTCTTTAACCTCACCTTGTCAATTGGGTTTTTTAAACCAGTTAGTCTTTGTAGTTACACAATACTCTTTCCAACATAATAACTCAAATTCGTATGGCCTTATGCCCATTTCACCACATTCTAATTTGAGTGGAGTCTATCAGCTGTTATATGAAATAAGGGTAGGATATTGTCTGTATTTAAATATTTCACCATGTCATTTTATGCAAGTAATTTGACTCCTGTTCCAGTGCCTTTTATACAACGAGTTCAGACCACTGGCTGACTCTCAAGAACTTGCTTTTCCAGCAACAAGATCTGTTTTACACAGTCTTTTCCACTCGAACAACTCACTTTCAACATTCTGAATACAACTGGAAGTCAGATGTCTTTAAATTTAGATCTGGGCTGGAATGAAACATTTCAATGCTACTTTACTGAGATAATGCTAACAGTCTTATCTGGATAGAGATTCTTCTTTTCTATCACAAATACTTTTCTCTAATGCTTTTTAATCCCTCTGTTTACTAATAAAACCCCATCATATTTATGACCTTGAATCCATACTTGACCTACAATACAAGAAAGGGAGGAAAAAGAGTGAAACATTATAGAAGATAAAAAAAAATAAGTTGCACATTTTCTTCCAGGCTATCGTAAAAAATAGTAGTCATTTGTATATACTCAGCCTTTCAGGATCTTGTGATTATTTAGTGTCATATATTTGTAATGAACAAAAGCAGACTATAGAACGCACATGTACCTGCAGGCTATTAGGCCATTAGGTCACTGTGGTGGGTTGACCCTGGCTGAATGGCCCACCAAAGTGCCCACCAAAGCCACTCTGTCACTCCCCTCCTCAGCTGGACAGGGGAGAAAAAATACAAGAAAAGGCTAGTGGGCAAGATAAGGACAGGAAGACGCCATTCACTAATTACTGTAATGTGCGAAACAGACTCAACTTGGGGAAATTAGTTTAATTTATTACCAATCAAATCAGAGTAGGATAATGAGAAATGAAATTAAATCTTACAGCTTTTCCCCACCTCTCCCTTCCGCCTCAGCTTAACTTTACTCCTGAATTCTCTACCTCCTCCCCTTGAGCTGTGCAGTGGGATGCGGAATGGGGGTTGCGATCAGTTCATCGCATATTGTTCTTGACGCTCCTCCCACTGAGGACTCCTCACACTCTTACCCTGCTCCAATGTGGGGTTCCTCCCACAGTAGACAGTCCTCCATGAACTTCTCCGTCGTGAGTCCTTCCCACAGGCTGCAGTTCTTCACAAACTGCTCCAGGACGAGTCCCTTCTACAGGGTGCAATTCCTCAGTAACAGACTGCGTCAGTGTGGGTCCCCCATGGGGTCACAAGTCCTGCCAGCAAACGCATTCCAGCATGGGCTCCTCTCTCTCTTCACGGGGCCCAAAGTCCTGCCTAGAGCCTGCTCCATCCTGGGCTTCCCATGCTGTTACAGACTCCTTTGGGCATCTGCCTAACCTGATGTGGGGTCCTCCATGGGCTGCAGGTGGAGCTCTGCTCCTCTGTGGGCCTCCATGGGCTGCAGGGGGACAGCCTGCCTCACCGTGTCTTCACTATAGGCTGCAGGGGAATCTCGGCCAGGAGCAACATTACTCCTCCCCCTCCTTCTTCACTGACCTTGGTGTCTGCCGAGTTGTTTCTCTTACATATTCTCACTCCTCTCTTCAGCTGCAGTTGTGCAGTTTCGGTTGTTTCTGCCCTCCTCCTCCCTTCTTAAATATGTTATCACAGAGGTGCTACCACCATTGCTGATGGGTTTGGCCTTGGCCAGTGATGCGTCCAATCTGGAGCCAGCTGACATTAGCTCTGTCAGACAGAGGAACCTAGCAGCTTCTCACAGAAGCCACCCATGTAGCTCCCCTGCTTCTAAAACCTTGCCACACAAACCCAATGCAGTCGTAAAAAGGCAGACTGATCATGACCTAGACCTAATAAAAATTCTGTATAGGTACCTTTACTTGGTGAGATAATGTCTTTGACTGTGACTGTGACTGTGATACTGATTAGAGTGATGTATTTTGGAGTTCATATGTGAAGAATGTTGATAAACTCATTGATATTATGAGTTGTTGCTAAAGAGACCAAGGACACTGTCTGGCTTCCCAGGTCTTGTTAATGTGTGGGTACAGGAAGCTGGGAGGGATATAGCCAGAACAGTTGACCCAAACTGCCCAAAGGGAGTATTCAGTGCCATAAACATCACAGTCAGTACTTACATGGAAGTGGGCTGGTGAGGTGGCTCTCTTTTTTCCTCTCGCTGTTCGGAATGGTTCCAGGATCCTTTACAGTTTTTTTTAGTTCTGTGATTGCTGTTCAGGACTGTATCGGTCATCGGGTTGTTGGGTGGTGAGAAATTGTGTATCATTCAGGTTATTATTATTATTATTATTATTATTATTATTATTACTATTTCTAGTGCTATTATTCTTACTACTTTTCCTTTTATTATTATTATAATTATTTTTAAAATATACATATATTGTCTTTTCCTTTTCTATCCTAGTAAACTGTCTTTGTCTCAACCCATGAGGTTTTGGTATTTTTTTTTCTGAATTCTCTCCCCCATCCCCTGGGAAGGGGGAGGGTGATCGAGCAGCCATGTGGTACTCAATTGCTGACTGTAGTTAAACCACGACACTGAGTCTATTCTGTTGCCACTATTTGTTGACACAAGCTGTTGAGGCTCTTTTTCTTAAGGAATATTAATTCCTGAAAATAAGTACACAGACCTGCAGTTTCTATGAATTCCTTTAATCTCTACTGTGGGAATACGTTCTATTATAAATGCATGCACATAACACTAAAAAGAGTGCAGAATAGATGACAAAGTTGCTGAATAAGTTACTCATCATGTTTTTCAAACGCATGAAATTACATTAAAAGATTCTTTAAATGGAAGAGTTAAGAACACAGAAGAGAAGCTAGTATTTTTATTCGAAGGACATTTGGCATTTATCTAGTGTAGATCCCTTATCTGGCCATACTAAATATATTACCATAGATATTTCAAAAAAACGCAAAGTCACAAGTTATTTATATACTTCGTGCAGACCAGTGGATATTGCTGCACTTCTGAGTTTTATGGATAATATAGGTTTTATGTCCTAATGTGTAGGAAATTAATAGTCATAGTGGTCTGAAGAGTGATGACTTCCCTGATAATAATGATAAACGGATTGAGGACTTGATGGATGTACCTAACCTAGTGGAGGTTAATGATGGTGGTCCCAAAAGATTTGATTTGGTAGTGATAAATTGAAGATGACCTGCAAAGATAAAGCACAGACCTCATTAACTTTACCAGAGCCTCCCCCCATAGAAGAAATAGATCAAAGGGTGCATTGGGTCTTTTTTTGCCCCCAAAATAACAGATTGTTTTCCGTGCTGTCTAGTGGCATCTACTTCTGATGCAGCTGATTAGTTCCTCCTCAGTGTAAGCTACAAGGACAAATATCTATTATATGGTGGTTAAGGCTCTAACAGTGAAGATTAAGTTTTAATGGCAGTGCTTAGCTGAGAAACCTCTGAATTTATATACTGACATAGGTTTGGGGTTAGATTGCAGTGTACTGCTGGGTTCATTAGAGCAGTGATGCTACTGCTCTAATAGCAAAGTAGTAACTTATTTAAAAGACTATACTAAAAGGGAGAATCATGTAGGCTCCTCCCAGCTGAATGATAACATACAGCGAGACGCTGGAGGCCACATGATCAATAGAAAGAAGAAAGAGACAAGCAAGAAAACTGTATTTATTTTGGGGGCTTTCTCTAAGAAGATGATAAAGAAAATCAATATATTCCTTCAAATTACTTATGGTTCTAAAATGTTTGGGTTTTTTTATAACCAAAGTACCATTTTAAACACAACCCTTGGCGGCAGTTTATATTTGTCACTACTTTAGGAAGTAAATATCAAATAAATTGATGATTTTAAACCAATTTTTTCAGGACAGAATGTCCATGCTACAAAAAGCAATAAATCTTCTAGTGCATTTTGGCAATGTTCTGAAGAAATCAAAGATCTTACAGACTCAGAAGAAAGAATGGCCCTTTTAACCTCATCTTTTCACTGTATATTGAAGTAATAGGTGGATAGGGAAGTGTAAGGAAGTTTGCATTATCTGTATCCCTATTGGGATTGGTTTTCAGTTGCTGCAGCTGTCAGTATGACCTTTTTCTTGAATTAAATTAGCTTAAACTCCCTGTTTTTCAGTCTAGCCTTCCTTCATACAGTATTTGCACGAATGCAGCGGTGATTTTCGCATATTACATTTTAACAGTTAATTTTTAACACAATTAATTTTAACAAAAGGTAGGGGAATAGGTCAGAACACAGAAAGGACAGGTTAAAGAATATTAAATAACTAAGATGTAGCCAAGTTGTCAGGATCTGATGAAATTAACTAAGTCAGAACTGTCTTTGAACCATTAGTAATTATGTTCAAGAACTCTAGGAGGACAAGCAAAGTCCTACAAGACTTGAGAAGGGCAAATACCATACAATTTTTTAAAGATGGGGGAAAAATAAGACAGAAAATAAAAATTTGAGCCATAGACAGGTCAGCCGAACTTTGGCACCTACAAAGATATGACAACACATTTTTAAACAATCATTTTATGAAAGCTTAGAGAAGGCAGGCCTGGTTTTGCTCAAACCCCACCACATTCATTCCTGAAGAGGGCAACTGTGAAACATAGGATGGAGACATATGTAGTATATTAGCAAGATTTTTCACATGGTCAAAATATTCTAACTCTGAAAGAAAGAAAGAAAAGAAAGAAAATGTACTCCAGCAGAAATTAGTAAGGTATGGTTACATTAATGATTTGTTACTGAAATAGGAAAGAATCTCATTTTTAGGATGCTATTCCAACAGAATGCTGTTTGGTACTTTTATTTACCAACTAGATCAGCAAAGTAGGGAATATATTTCTTTGTGGATCACAAATAATTTCATTTGGATGAACAGTTTACAAAGTAGATACTTTTAAGGATAGCAATGAATCATAGAATCATAGAATGGTTAGAGTTGGAAGGGACCTTCAAAGGTCATCTAGTCCAACCCCCCTGCAAGAAGCAGGGACCTCCCTGACTAGATCAGGTTGCTCCAATGAAATTGGAGATGGTCCCAATAAAGAGAATGACCAAAGTATATAAAAAAAAAATAACTGAAGACTAGTCTGAGGTAGTGCAGTTAAGAGAACATATCTCTTTTGTAGAATTTCAAAATTACCCTGTATGAAATGTACAGTGTGATGAAGTATAAAAGCAGTTGATGTTATCACCAAAAATAGGTAAACTTCATGTAGATATTTACTTACCAAAGTGTAATAATACATGGGAGGTAATTTTCACATTTCCTTAATATAACAGTTAAATAACACCAGAACAGGTTGCCCAGAGAGGTGGTGAATGCCCCATCCTGTCACGCTCCGATTTCGGATGAGAGGAAGGCCCCCTTGCGTTCTAGCCGACCTCAGACGAGTCTGGGAGGCTAGGGGCGGCTGGACCAACCTCTGACACACCGGAGAGTGATTTTGCTCATATTCTCAGGAACAGAATTAAGACTCAAAACGGAGTCAAGCGCCAGGTAACTTTATTAACCCGACAAGAAGTTCGCAAATGCAGGAGAAAGGAGAGAAAGAAAAGAAAGAGAGAGAGAAGAGTTTCAGTTGCAATAGCTACCACCACAGAGCTGAGGCGTCCCGACAGTCCAGTTGACTTGGTGGGGGAAACATTCCGTCCGATGTTGGTCGTTTCTGTCCTTTTATTGTTCATCTTATTCATGTCACATATTCCAAGAGCGGGTTTGCTTGGCCGCACCCCTCACCTGGCGGTAATATGCATGCCCAACACCGTCTCTGGGGCCCTCTGTTTTTCTGGCCTGGGTCTGGGCTCACATGTAGGTGTAAGGCTAAATTTTGCAGAATCAGCTCTGCAATCAGGTTCATGAGAAAATAGGAGGAAAAAAAAAGGAAGCTTCTAGTCCTGTGGCTTGACTGGCTTGCAAGATAAGGGAATCATCTTGTAGGAAAATAGGAAGTCTCCAGTCCTATGGTTTGACTGATGTACCATTGTTAGGTGGTGGTTTGACACTTCGACAATGTTGAGACAAACATTTGACACAGTCTCTCACACATCCCTGGAAACATTCAAGGACAGGTTGGATGAGGGTCTGAACAACCTGATCTGGTTGAAGACATCCCTGTTTCTTGCAGGGGGGTTGGATTAGATGACCTTTAAAGGTTCCTTCCAACCCAAACCATTCTATGATTCTATGATATTTATTCAGACTACTCTATTTTCTGTTCTGTTTTGAGCTCTACATTTTAAGGGAATAGTATCAGTAAAACAGAAGGTCTTTCAAAAAAAACATCAGAAATAAGCAGAGACTTAGAAAATGGGGTCTCTCAGAAATGATTGAAAGGATAGATCATGTCTTCTGTAGGGAGGAGAAAGAGAGTTTCAAATATAGTGAAAGTGATTATAAAAACAGTAGTGGCCTGTTGCTATATGTAAGTAATCTCAAGCACTGGGTTTTATGCAGAAGGGAGGAATCCTTCTCATGGGTAGTTCTCGAAAACAGGCTAGACCTGGTTTTGATCCTACCACAGACTAAGCTGATGAACTACATCGCTTCCTGAGTTTGTCAGTCCTGCTTTTTTTTCGGTGACTGCATTTGATCAGTGTGTGTACTGCTGTGAGCTGATACAAGATATTATTGGAATATCGTGGTTTTTTCTTTCAGTTCAGTTAGTGTTACATAAATTTTGGACTCGTAACAAACACATTTCTAATTATCTCAAAATACTGTGTATCTGCAATATTTTCTATGAGTTTTATTGTCTGTGGTACATAATTAATCTAAACTAAATAGTTTTTCATTCAGAAAGGATACCCTGCTGCATCTGGAATTAATTTGATGAGTATTACTTATTGGTCCTTAATTAGGCAAGTTATAATGGTCATTATTACTCCTATTGCTCATTTCTCTCTTTACTTCCACTTCAACAATTCAATACTTTCTTAATTCTTTCAACAAATGAAAATTAGTACAAAGTAAGAATTGGCTCTCTTTTTGTTAGTCTTCAGAATACCCGATGCAGAGAAGTTTATAAGTGGTTGGGCTACACTGGTGACTTTTATTATCAGTCATGTAGATTTTAGGAGGAAATCTTTGAAGAATGCTACTGGTTTGGAGAAGACAAATGCAATTTACAGCAAGCCTTGTAGAATTTATGTCCTCTGAGAATGATACCAAAACACAGGAATGACTATCCAAATCCAAATAGTGTACTTTTAGATAATTCTCATAACTTGAGACACTGTGTTTGTTAAAGCAGGTACTTGTAAGAGAAAAAAAAAATGTAGCTGTTCATCCTATGCGTATTTGTACCTTCAGATGCTGAAAAAAGTTTACACAGGTAACTGACATTACAGATTCTGTTAGATAACTGTGTTTGTACAGGCAAAACCTGTAGTAATATAATAACCACTCTTTTTTTTTTTGTTATAATAACAATTTAATCTTAGTTTTGGTATTCCTTTCTGTAAACAAGAAGTACATACTCAGCATTCACCTTGGGAGCCTTGGGAACAGGAACAACTGAAAAATTACCTGTTATAGAATTATCCTAGAAATTTAAACTTAGATCTTTATGCTGTACTTTAGCTTTCAGATTAATAAAGGACTACATATTTGCTTTTGCTTTTCATTAGCAGTGACATAACCCCATTGTGAATGATGAAAATGTTACCAAATGCCACTGAATAAATGAATATAACAGGATAAACCCAGTGTAATTTACCCAGTGTAAATTACATTCATTGCCATCTGAACTTTGTTTTCCATTTAAACAAGGCTAAAATCTACTTTTCTTAGATACAAATACAATCAAACCTTGAATGTTGCAAGCATTGTCAGTGAATAGTAAAGAGTAGGAAAGCTTAAGTGGTGGTTGAAGTAAATAATTCCACTGTGAAAGTTCAGTATCTCAAAATTTAGATTATTCTTCTGAATGTAATGATTAATCCCGTAACAAGTAATCCATAGTTTAACCATATTAGAAACAACGTTTTGGAAAATAAACTCACAAAACCTTAGAGCTACAATAACTTTCTTATATATGTTGCATTTATAGCTATTTTGCAGAAGGAAAAATAACTAAATAAACCCACTGAAATATTTACAAGAAATATATTTAGAGTACAGGAACATATAACATTGATTTTCAAGAATCTTGAGTAACTATATTATCTGTATCATTGTAAAGTGGAACAAAAGATTTGTATATGATATATAGACACACTTACACAGGTAAACGTTCTGTATTTCAGAGAAAACATTGCAGGCTATATCATTGACAGAACACCATTAGTGTGTGTGAAGAGGAAGAGATGGTTTAGCCTATGGAGCAGATGCAATTTGAATAGAGTCAGGATCATATTTTTATGGGAGAGCAAGAAACATTTCCCATTCATACGGAATAAACAATTAGCCCATTCTTGAGGGAACTGCAGTTCCTATCACAGAGTGATAGGAAATATTTAGCTCTTTTAGCCAAAATACGTTCTGCAGTTTGGCACTTCTGTGCTATTGGATAACATCATAGAATCATGCCTTTATAATATCCTTAACCTCTAAGTAATTACCAGTCTCAGCCCCTATACAGTACATGTAATTTTTGTACTTCATTTACATCTTTAAAGGTTAAGGAATACAGGAAACTTTCACGAAGCCAAGTGGAAATGCTTTTTGTAGCCTGTAACACTTAGAAACAAATTTACCAATAACGCTTATTCTGCATGTCTGCACAAATGTATCCCCTTTCAAATGCAAATGCTCCATAGTCTCTATTTCAATTTCTTTTTAGGTTAGATCCAGCAAATTCTTCCACAAAAGGCAACTCAAGGTCACAGTCCTCCAAGGATATTTTTATCAAATCAATCCTTCATAAAGCTCAAAATGTACAAAAGCATTATTGAACAAATAAGAAGCAGCATCTCTTTTAACAATTACTTGGCTCCATAATGAAATTTTGCAGACTTGTCTCCTTTAACTCACTCTAACAAATTTATGCCTGCCAGAAGTGGAATCCTCCTTTATTTAATTTTGCTAATTTCTCTTGAACAAACAGAGGAAGCAGACATGGTGGAAGGCGAATAGATAGACAATGCAATAAGTAAAACCCAAAAGGCCAAGGATAAAAACAAATAAAATGAAATCACCAAATAGATAAATAAGTTTTGTATTAGAAAATTAAAAAAAAAGCTACCAGCCTAAATCCAAGTCCAAAGTGAACAGCTCATAAAAGCATTAACACAGAGGCATATGTGATACATAAGAAGTACAGTATTCAAGAGACATCAACACCAGATGTATTTGTTTAATAGCTCAAGCAATTATGATGTGAAACAGACAGTCTTTTAGTCTCCTTAATTTTGCTTCCATCCTTATATTGCTTTGCCTTTAGTTGATTCCTTGGAGTAAATGATCCCAGTGAACCTGACAGGTGGTTATTTCTGGGTATATTCTCTTTCCTCATGGCCCAAACAGCTTACTGTAGCAGATTCCTGAAGCCCAGATCTGTCTATAATTAGTCATAAAAAGGTGAAGTGCCCATCCATCCGGAGTTGTCAATAAAGCCAGAGTTAAGATTTTATGAATGCAAGTGGGCTTATTCTGAGTTAGAGAACAAAAGTTTAAGATTGAATTGTGAGTAAGTAGGTGTCTTTAATTTGACTGGCCTCCTATCTTCCTATTGGCAGTGTTTTTTAACTTGCAATACTCTGTGGTTTGGCTCAGTGACATGTGTTCCTAGCACTGCTGTTGATATACTTTGATTTATACAATGCCACATTTGATGCTTTGCCTTTTTGTCTGATTTTGAGACCATGACAATCAATGTTTAATAACCTAGGCAAGTGCTCAGACTAATTCTGGGTAGTAAACATCTTTGGTGTACTTAAGATCAGTTGATGACACAGTCTTTTTATATATATACACAGAGCCTGAGGTTAAGTTTCAACTATGTTACTAAAGCACAATGGAGATGTAAGAGAAGAGAACAATCATGACTGCAAAGGTTCCTGAGACAAGGATGAGACCAGCTATGTACTTGGAGTTCGACCTCTCCTACTCTAATTAGTTCACAGCTGAGAGCAAGTTACCATGATCAGTATAAACTATTTCTTTCTCCAATCAAGCCAAGAAGCACTGAAAAGCACCCTACTCTGTGAAGCTTTTTGCTGTTTGCAAGCAGAATGTCTCTGAGAATTCAGTAATCCCTCAGTCTTCATCTTGGTCTAAATAGAGACAGAATTTAGCCCTTAGCAAGAACATATTGACAGATGCTAAAGACCTTGATGTTCCTCTGCTTTCAGAAAGATGTGCCAGTCCTCTGGGACACAATGTAATTTTAATTGAACAAAGAGGCATGCCTCGATTAGAACTGAGCTAAGAGCAAACCTTCACATTTCTCAGTTTGTCTACCCTGTTATATAGAGGTTTGTTTTTGTGCTTCTTTATTCCTGATAAGCTTAGGATTTTTCTCCAGAGTCATGTTTTCTAAGTCCATCTTGCAGTGCTACATGTTCCTCTGTCCTCTGATACATTATTTTCATGGATTATGTATGCATTTGGGAGTCCTAAAAATGGTCCACATATTGCACTGGAAATGCTTTTTTTTTTTTTTTTTTTTTTTGGTAAAGAAATTTCTTTTTGATATATCTGACAAACAGATTGCATGGTTTTATTAAATACCTCTCTGTAATTCCACTGCATATTTGAGAAATTTAATGAATTTGGTTGAAGCAGACTCCCTTTAGTGCTTCTCTTTATTTTGTAAGACTACAGGAAAGACCAGCCTTGGCATCTTGTTAATCTATAAACCCCCCAGAAACTTAACAGTTGCAAGAGCTGCTGATAGAGAAGTTATCCAATGTGATTATCAAGACAGTAATAGTTATTATCTTGGAAGACCTCAAAAGCAACATAGATGATGTCCCCATTTGCCTGAAATTTTCATGAAGGCTTCATTCAAACAGTCTGATTTGCACATTCGTATATAGCTATATTTACTTGAATGCCTGAACAGAACATGGAACACCATTATTTCCACAGTTTCCTCTCACAGTAAAAACAAAGTTGTCAGTCAGCAGAGAAGACTTCTGAATAATGGAGAAAAAACTTCCATAGGTGAAACCAGAGAAACCATGGACCTTAACGTTATGAAAAATAAGAAAGAGCAGCAAATTGATTCCATTCAGACTGAAAATATCTTTCACGTATTTTTCATGTAAACGTTCCTCACAAACACCAATGTTACCAAAAAATGTATATGGCTGAGCAAGTGATGACCTTTATTAATTGAAAGTGAGGCTTTTATGTCCATTCTCTTGTAATGCAGGATGAGGTCACCTGGATCATCTGAGTATCTCGGGCAGCCTCATTTATCATGACTTCATGCACCTGTTTTTCTTATTTCAGACCAGTATCTCAACAATAAAAAGCAGGCCAATAAAGAATATAGAATGGCATTAAATTTCAGATATTTTTTAATGTTATGTACACTTAAAAAAATTAAAAAATGCTGTAATGCTGAACCAAAATATTATTATTTTCTTATTTTTTTATCCTAACATGAAATATATCACAAATATTTCCTATTGTATTATTTCATTCCAGTTCTAGCCAGTTTTTAAAAAAAAAAAGTCAGAAAGAGAAAAATTTAACAGTTTTCAATATTTAATTCCTGCTCACATATTATGGGATCATAAATAATGAGAATCAGAAAGGGGGATAAATGGAAATACTGATGTGAAGCTATGTATCTACATTTCATTCCTGGTTACATCACTTTGGGATGTGGACTACTATCTAGAAAATGCTCAAAATGCAGTGTACATTTCCTTATACCCAGGCATTTCCTATCGGTTTGACAATAATGCAATATTAATATGAAGTGATGACACTTGCACTTTGCAGTGCTATTATGCCTTCAAAAGAATATTTACACAAAAAATTAAACTTAATTTTATAGGAAGGATGACTTTGTAGATATGTGTGTATGTATACACAGGCAAAGCACAATACAGGACTTAAGTTTGTTTATTTTCCAACAAATTAGAACCAAAGCAAACCAACTTGTATTACTGGAATAAGTTTAGATTGTAGTCTGATCAGGCTACAGAAAATTTCAGCTGAGAATATTGCACCTGTCAACTGCTTTTCATTTCAGGGAATTAATCAAGCTGGCTGTTCAGAGAGTTTTTGAGAATGTTCATTATTTCAGCTATTAATTTTTAAAAGCAGCAAATGTTGCGAATCAACAGCATCCATAAAAATTGATTTATTATGCAATTTGCCTCATGCTACTGGAAGGAAAGAGAAGGGTTTGTATATTTACTACACACCCTCTCAATTTTCTGAAGTCATCCACTATATGTGTGCATGTATTTTTTTTAAACCATTTAGCTGAAATTAATAGAACCCTTTTTGAATTGGTTTTACACCAATGTGGGTGGGTAATACTTGGCCACTTGCAAGAATTGCATAATTTAAAGAGAACAGGAAACAATAGCAATCACCTAGAGAAATAGAGAAGTGTTATCTGAAACTGATGTGGTCTCACTGTGAGACTGTGATTGACATCAATATAGTTTTCTAGGCATCAGTCTCAGTGAAATCAATTAAACACTACTCTTTCACAACATGTATTTGGTGTACTTACCTGTGGGTCCCATAAAGAGGAGTTTTATATCATTTAGGCAAACTTAACTAGAGGGAAGCTTTTGTTAAACACCAGTCTTAATGAGGCTTCTTGCTGCAGACTCTGAGTGTCCTGTTTGTGTTGAAGGGAAAAGATATCTGAAATTTAGAGATTTGGTCTTATCAGACACACTAATTCACAGTATCCAAAGTATCCAAAATAAGACTTTTATGCTAAATATTGTTTGCAGAATGGTGCTAGACAGTCACTTGGTACAAAAGTAAATCTTGTGAGCAATTTCAGCCTCTGGTATGTAATATCTTCTGTATAGCAGTGGCTAAAAGCCTACTCCCATTGTGATTTATGGGAATTCAGTTAGGGATAGGATTCTACCTCTGCTTCTTTAGGTAATATAGTATAGCCTTGACTTGAGGGCTTTGTCATCTGCATGTCCATGGTAAAACTGACAGAAAGTGAGGAGCCCTACTATTTTACACAAATTAGATTCACTGTGGGATTCCTTCCCTGAACATCAGATATAACATGCAAGAGTCCTAAGGGGACCTCCTCACTCACACCCCAACTCCAAAATGTTCCAATAGATAATTCCTGAACAGATTTTCTAACAGATTTAGAAGGAAATGCAGACTTGTAGTAGAGCATAGACCTTTGAAAAGGTTATTAATAAATCAAAAGAGAGACATAACTCAGCCTGAAAATCTTGACCATCCAGATGGTACATTACACAGTTCATGAAAAAGCCCGATATTATTAAAGAAATGGTAGATCTTCTCAGTCCTTTAAGATTCTAAAACTGTGGATCTGAGGATCAAAGATCTACCCTAACAGGATGAGAAGGAAAGACCATATAACATTTTTATAGTGTTTGTCTGCTTGATAGCTTTGCTTAGGAAAATATTAACTTACTTTGGCTTTTCATATCTGAAATATAGTCCAGATTATGAAATGAATAATATTGCATTTGCTCTGACTGGAGAAATCCAGAGTTTGGGGACCACTATTTGTTTTACAAATCCTTTTTATATTACATATCTAAATATTACACAGACAAAAAAAAAGAGATGAGGGGTCACTCACTTATATTTTTTAAAAAGAAAAGGCAGTGTGGGATGATATTTCCTGAGCAGTTTTACATGGGAGAGCCACAAAAAAAAGTAAGGCTTTTATGCACACATTTCTCTCACAACATTTTTACTTCCTGTTAACTTCTTATTAATAACATAAAGTCCTTAAAAAACAGAGAGCTTAGGCTGTGTTACAAGACCTTTATAACCATTTATGTGTCTTAGCTTCAGGCTTTCATATAATCCTTGGGTGGGCATTCAATGACACCAAAACACACCTGTAGGGATCTTGTGGATAAAGTAATAAGTGGCAAGTCCCCTGTTGGGACATTGTTCTTATCATTATCATCTTGATCCTCAAAAATATTCAAGCTAGTAATGATTTTATGCTACCTACTGTGTAAGATTTCAGCTTCAGTGTAACATTTAATAAAGCTTTATCTGTGGAGTTCAGCGGTATTGGTAAGAGTTGCATTTAGAAGACTTTATGAGGCTGAGCAGTGGTGGCTGTGTAATACAAACATGGGAAAAGATAAAACAAAAACAAGCTAAATGATATACAGAAATTAATTTTTGCTGCAACTAATGAAGAAAAATAATAGCGAAAGGAAAAATATTGCAGAAACAGAATGCAAACAAATAAAGCAATATTAAAGAAGAAAGACAAATAACAAGAGCAAATTAAGATATTAATAGCAAATAATAAAACAACAACAAATAATGAACAATATCAAACTAAACTTCAGAAGTAATCAAAGTGAGAAAGAGAGGAAAAGAGCCTACTATATGAGAAGCAGATTAGTGCTTTGTGCTCTTGGAATCAACAACTTAAATTCCTTTCATAGGTAGAATGGGTTAGGGAATACTTTTGCCAAAGTTTTGCACATCACAATAAACACCTCACAGTTTGCTGCACTAATTGTTCATCAAGAGAAACCTCAAAATTGCTAACCTGTGGATTAGCATGCAGGTTCATGGAAGGAGTGCGATATGCAGAAGCATGTGATCTGCTTTGTGCTTATCTCAAGATTTGCTCAAAACTTAAAGGCATGGTAAGTGTTCAAAGGAATCTCTACATTAAGTTCAATGGTCTTTGGATTAGGAAAAGATAAAATGTACACTGAATGAACAAATAGAAACCATGTATTTATCTTTTGTGTCTATTGGTTTCCTTCCCTTTTCCTGTAAAAGTGACGTCTGTTTGATACAGGTCAGAAAAAAAAAAAGATCGAAGAATGTTCCACTTGCAAATAAAGATTCTCTGAAACTGAAATGGTTTGTAAGGGTATGTACATCCAATCAATACTTTATTTTGGCAAAACCAAAATGTGTTTTTTGACATTCCTAGAACAAGATGATGGTTTAATTTCTCCTTTTAAATGAATAAGCTTCTCTTCTATTATTACATGTACCATATTTTGAGATAAGTCAAAATCATATTGCAAGATTAATTTAATAAAAATGAGAGATTTTGATTGATCAAAATAAATTTCCGGTTATTCATTTAAGAATTTTCTTTCATCTGACAAAATCTCCCCCCAAGTTGAAATAAAGATAGATTTGAAAACTCAGTATGCTGCATGAAATACTCATCCTCTGTAATTACTCCTATTATTGTGCAGTCTTTAACAATGGCATCTTTAGAGAATAAACATTTTAGGAAAAACACCTGGGAAAACATTATGTTTCTTCCACATTTTTTGACCTTGAGGATATGACAAGAGCACACAGAGAAAGGGCAATCTCAGAGGGAGACAGGCAGAGGAGATAGGAGCTCATGAGAGAGATGATGTCGCTTTCCATCTGCAAAGAAGTTGTGCATTCTGCTACTGAAGCACAGGAGAGAGAGAGAAAGAGAGAAATATGAGCACTTGACCAATTTTCCAAAAACCCAGTGGTCAGGGCATTCTTGACAACTGTTTCAATTCACAATTTTGATCTGTTCCTTGTGTCTTCCTATGCCACCCGGAGAGTCAGAAACAGCTCTCATCTACAAGGAGAGGCATCGCATGGGATCCACATGCCACTGCATTTGTATGCCACAGGTGATGGTCTCAGAGGGATCTGTGATGCCCTTTGTCATCCATTGGTTTCAACAAAAAATCAGCTTCAAGTAGGACTAGTCACACTGAAAAATTCCTGGCCTTCTCTAACAGCTCCCACAGCTGGAGATCCAAACTGTCTTGCATACAGAAGCAGTATACTCACTTCATGCCACATATTAGTATCCTTCAGTTATTGGAGGATTCAGTTAAATTACCTGTGAAGGAAAGGTTATCTCACAGAGAAAAAATGTACAACTGAGATTTTAGTACACTTCTTGTTTTCTGTGTTTGAAATGCTGTCTTGGCTTCAAAAAAACTTACTCTTTTAAGACATTGGATTTTAATGACATAAAAACAAAAAACCACTGAGCCAGCGGTCACCATATTACAAATATGAGTTTGAGAGCAAAACCGATGAGAGCTTGAATCCACCAGGACTAGAGTTATTGTAGAAAAGGTCTAAGGTCCTTTTTCTACACTACTGACTGTGGAGGTATTATCAGATTGTAGACAGACATTTTTAAAGCAGTGAGGAAGGCTATAATATCAAAATGATCAAGTAAATTATTTTTAGATGACCCTAACGAACCCCAAAGAGAATCTTTTTCCTCCTTACTCTCCACGCTCAGTCGCTGACAGGTTTCCTTTCTGACTTCAAATGTGAAAAACTGTTTACTGCCATGAATAAAGCAAACCAGCCAGCTAGCTAAGAGCATATTGACAGTGCAGAGGAGCACCGCATCCACCTGTGTTAGCTGCAGAATAAAGAGCACCCCAGAAACAGCTTGCTTGGTTGCTGCCTGACCTGAATGGCAAAGTTCAGACTCCTAGGCAGTGCTCGGTGCTGCCCATTATCGTCCCAACATTGCTACCTGAGGTCCAAACTCTAGTTTGCCAAAGTTTGCGCTATAGTAGATAGATTTGCCAACTAGAGTAATGCTGCCTCAAGCGTCTTTGATCTATGCTCGAAAGAACAGATGGCCACAAGTTAGAAAGATAAAGGCTTTTCTTTGCGTTTATAGCTGAACCTCTAACTTCTCAATCACTGAACTTCTACTTTAGAGAAACAGAAAAATATTTAGGCATCCTTGCTAATCTAACACTATATTCCACTTTCTTTTGTTTTACAGACCTGGCTGAGAATGTTCGAGGTTAAGTATTGGTTACCATAACGATTTTTCTGCTCAACCAGGATATGGAAAACCCAGGACACACATAGGTGTAACTCATAGAATTTCATTGCTTTCCGTCAAAGCTGAATTCAGCAGGGATCCCATTTTAATGATAACTAGTATAATTATAACATAAACTGAAGTACAAATAAATGTTAGTATGCAGTATTAAAACTAAAAATTCATGCAGGCTTGGAGTTTAGAAGGTTAACTTGGGAACAGACACATTTTGCAAATGACTAAAACATCAGAATCTTTTATTTGTCTTTGCTATTCAGCTGCATAATCTGTTTCATTTTTGCTTAGATTTGCACTGATACAACCGTGATGATCACAGATGCTAAGAATTTATTTTTTTT
This sequence comes from Tetrax tetrax, assembly GCA_009806455.1. Taxonomy (NCBI): domain Eukaryota; kingdom Metazoa; phylum Chordata; class Aves; order Otidiformes; family Otididae; genus Tetrax; species Tetrax tetrax. Next base: position 53,757 of record WHYT01013317.1, read on the forward strand.
TAACTGACGTCTCTGTATATTATATCATATTTCTGTATAATCTGATCTATGGTTATTGAATCAGCCCTAGAGAGGCCTAGGTTGTTGGTAGGGGTGTCATATAAGCATCCTGAAACCACTGAGGAAAAGATAATTGAAATATATGCAACAGCTAGATCAGTAAATCAGGTCCAGTCTGGTTTATTCAGTGTTCAAAGTAAGGACTGCATGGCAGAAGTCTCATCTATATCAGTGCAGTTCCAGTGGAGAGAAGGTACTGAGTCTAACCCAGGGTATAAGTCTCATGCAACTCCATGGAGTTTAGTGGAGTTACCTTGGATTCACAGCTACAAGTGTGAGAGACGATTTGATTCTCATGGTGTTTCTAACTGCAGGAGCAGGACACGGAAAGTTAAAACAGCTTCTGTCTCTTTTATCTTTACAGGAAATTTCTGCAAGGCTAGGTAGAACTGAGAGCATGCACTCCAATTTACCCTCTCCATAGGGTCTGGAGATACACGCTTAACCCATCCACTTGCGTGACTACTCTTTGGTGTGTGAATCTTCATGCTCTGTTTAAAGGTCGCTTCTGAGTGAACAGGAGAAGAATCTATCAGAGGGCTGGAATGAGAGGACATGTTCAGTAAGATTCCTAAATTCATGTGGAATTTAGGAGTAAATCTGGATCTTAAATTCTGCTCAAATCCCAGCTTCTGTTAAACATTTTTAAATTTTGTTTTGATCATAATTTGCTTGATATTTTCAAAATATTTAACCTTTATTTTGTCTTAAATTGAATCAAATCCAAATTACACCAGGGATCTGAGAAACATTAAAAATGGGGGAAAGAAGAATCTGAAGTTAGTGTACTACTTCACATTATTTTCCTCTTTTTTTTTTTTTTTTTTT